>JALPQI010007094.1:0-46267 GCA_025490895.1 Thaumatotibia leucotreta | reverse complement strand
ACTTACAATTATGTAATTGTACAAATGCGTGTATAACCCTGACTAAGGAGCACATTTCTGTGATTAAGACACAAAGATATATTATGTCTTTACCGGGTTTCGAACCCGGGACTTCCAGCTTCATAGGCCCAGTCCAACCAACTACGCTATGGAGGCTGACAAAGGAGGAAGAGGTTTTTTTCCTACAATTCTCTTTCCACAAAGCCTTCGTTAAAAGTACTCTATGTGACTTTAAGACAAATCTGTGGAAAACATTGCTCGTTCAAATTGTACAGGCGTTTTTTTTTGCGGCAATAAAGTGGATATTTAATTGGTACATACTCTCAACGCGGGCAATGCTTTTCAGGTTTACAAGATTTCGATCGAGTACCTATAGGTACTCTCGTTGGCCCTTGGATCGTCCCATTCTGCTTTCGTCAAGAATTCTGCATCTGTCAATTACGTCAGTAGCTTTAGTCGTTTTTGGTCACAGAGAATTTTTGTTTTATTTAATATTTAATTTCGTTCATCATTGTCATCAATAATCACTAATCAGTTTGTTCAAGTATTAGTTGACTAATACTTGAACAAACTGATATATGATAATAAGTCTAATAAGTATACACGGTGTTACGCGAGCATTGCGAAAGATTTCAACTATGCATTCTAGACATCAAAATAAACAAAAAATATTATGAGACCTAATGTCAATTCCACCAAAAAAAAATTTTTTTTCTTTTTTTTAGGCCGATTTGAATACTTTTTAACATTTCCAGTACTTTTTATCATAACAACAATTTGTTTAAGATTTCAATTGTTTTTTTTTTGGTAGAGGTTATTTCGTCAAGTCTATTCGGTATTTTTTGATTGTCAGGCAAAAGGTGTGGTAATATTAGAACACATTGTGGTAGCATTGTAATCCAAAAGAAGTTAAATGACGAGTTATGTCGAAAAACTTATTTCGAAAAAAGATTGATTATCTCTGAAACCAAGCCGAATCTAGGAAATTTTATATAACATTAAAGACTCTAAATATGGTCAGGAATCCAGCATTGAAATCTTTCGGAATGCTGACGTAACACCGTGTATAAGATGAATAAGCAATGCGTCCGGATAAGAAAAAGACAAACAACAAATTTGATCAATAAAAGTGGGTGTCGAAACCAGAATGGGACGACTTTAAGAACTTGACAATAAACGAATTGGACGACCCAAGAATATATTAATTTCGGAACTCGCAAGCCGCACGATCAAGGTTTAAAAAAGATTGCCTAAGGTTTTTAGACATTAAATTACCGAAAAGTTCTGTCCCAAAATGTAAGTACCAAAGCACAGACACATACCTACACCATCAGCTTATTTCAGTCCACTGCTGGACATAGGCGTAAGTACCTAAGCTAAGCATATTATAAAATAGGTTTCGTAAATAATATGTGTACAGTTGTCCAATACGTCCGATTCAATATTGACGCTATGACGATCCACCTCATTACGCTTGAAAATTTTCTACTACAGATTGCGCTAATTTCTGTCACGAATCAGTCTCTAAACTCCCGTTTAGCACTCGAGTGTTACCGTAATTAACAGGAGTGTGCCAATGACAGTTGCTATGCCTTCCACAAATAAGGGGCTGAAGCAGTTAGCGCCGGCACTCGGTCACCCAGTTCAGTGGGTACCGTTGGTTGGTGACCTAGATTCACTATTTGGCTGAAATACTACTACATACTAGGAGTGCATACGTGTCTACTAATACTAGACACGTATGCACTCCTGAGAAATATGGAATAATTGTTTACGGAAGAACAATGAACAGAATCCAGGCGCTTGCCCTTCCTTAACACTGGACTTAGTTATGCCTAAGGTACTGTTTTGAGTGAAAAATTATACCATATCATAGGTCAATGCCCTGAACGAAGTCCTGGATCCGCGCCTGACAGAATCTCTATTGCTTAGGGCCTTATCACACTTGCGATTTACAAGCGATTTGAAAGCGAAGCGTACGCGTGGCGTAAACCGCAAGTGCCGTGCCGTGTGGTGACGGCAGTAAGAATACATTTGTCACCAACTCCTCCTGCGGGTGTCGTAAGAGTCGACTAAGGGATTGAAGTGTCACCACATAAAAGATTGATGATGGGCAGCAGCGTCATCATAGTGGACACATTACTGCGATCGCCAATCCGCTTGCCCAGCGTGGCGATTATGGGCATTTACCTCCTAATGCGTCTATACGCATAATTAATAGAAGAGGCCTACGTCCAGCAGTGGACTATCATAGGCTGATGATGATGATGATGATGATGAAACCGCAAGTGTGATAAGGCCCTTACTGTGCCGGTGTCCAATGGTGTTGGTTAGTAAAATCTGGATCTTTCATCCTTGAAGAGCGTTCAACGGATATCTCTTATCGCAATAATAATTATTTTTGGGCAGCCTACGCTCACGTTTTGGCCCGATGTGATGAGTACAGGCTCGCTAGCCTCAGGCGTATCGAAATCTGTCTGTTATCCCGTTTAAATCGTAACTTACCGCGATAGCCGTGTTGTTTTTGGGTGGTGCAAGCTCGCGCTTCTTGTTGATATTACGCACGACATCCAACACTGTTCGTAGTGCCGTCAATATGAGTTCGGATGGCGCCATGCCGCCACTGCTGACAACAGCACCGCCGGGAGGATCCGAGGGAGGCGACGAAGTTAAATCGTCGGGGTCGTAGCGGTCGTATGAAGATCTGGGAATTTGCAAAGTTGTATCGTTTTAGGAAATTTAGTACCTATTCGTAATATAATGCCCCAATACAAATCACACAAATACTTACACTAGCCAAATAAGGAAGTCAAAAATACACATAATAAAGAAAGAAAGAAAAAAACTTTATTAGCACAATGCAACTTATAATAACTATAAATAACAACATTATATAAAAACAGATTGCGCTAAATGGGCTGCACTCAGCTTTGGTGTCACGAAATGAGCCACAGGGCAGATTTTCAGTGAAACCATATATATCATTCAGTCTAAACATAGATACCTACGCATATACAGTCAGAAACGCTGTAAGGTATTCGAGACATGCAACTGTGTTCTACTGATAACGCTACTGCCATGCCGAATTATCTAGTCTATGTATTTTTAAGACCACGACGGTAGCAAACAGGCATAGATCCCACTTGGTTATAGTTATAAGCCATGCCATTACCGTAGCCTATCGTTGGACATCTGCAACTGCATTATAAAAATGAAATAGACTAAGAAACCCTTAACTTACTATCATCCCTTTAGAAAACCTCAGAGAGTTCACTTCACAGGCGAAACGTTCGCGTGAATAAATTCCTATCCTCTTCCTTATAACCGCATAGTGTGTGTTATTTTAGCCTCCAGGGTGTGAGGATGAATGAGCTGTATTTGTATTGATTTGAAACTGATGCAAAGTCAAGGCTAACTACACACTAATCGTAGTAATGTATAATAATCTAATTATAAAGCTCATCATCAAAGGTTAATTAATAATATAATGAACGACATACTTACCGCAAAGGTATGTACTTGTATTTCGTGTAAGGCGGCGTATGCGGCGTAGCGGTGTCGTAGCGCGCGGCGCCGACGCCGGCCGCCCACAGCGCAAGCGCCGCCGCCGCCCACATCACTAGGCTCGGCAAAATCAACCCTTTGCGCACCATTTTAAACTTACACTTCCCAAAACTATATGTATCTATGAGACTATTGAAATTTATATTCAATTCGCGTATTAATGCTTAATATTAGTAACTTTCACTTAGATTCAGCTCAGGATGTGTTCGGATGTAAGTTCGGGAACGGACTGACTGATTTGAAATGTCGCGTTCCGGTTAGCTTCGGAAAGAGAGTTTCTGAAATATGAATTCTGCAAACAGCGTGCATGTGTTGCTCTCAAGTGGAGCGCTTATTTAATTTACACGTTTGTTTGCTGCGTAGGTAAGGTATACTTACCAGTAAGCCGAAACACGAATGATATGAACATTTTTTTAGATGCTGTAATTCCGTATAAGAATCGTGGCTGTCTATAATACAGAAATGTATCACAAATTTAGATAAATCTGACAAAATTATGGTCGAACAAAGCCATGGCCGCATTGGGATTTTAAAACAATGGCATATATCATATTTTAAATACTAAAAATAAATTTACGTTGTTGAGTCTATCGTTTGGTAAAAAGTTAATTACTTAGATGTTGGTTTTTATTTAAGTTTCAATATTACTACAATTTCCTAGAAAGGCGACGCTCGCAATTTCAATATTGAAACCTATGAGTAAAATAGACTTGTCGTGCCTCAAATTATCACCAATAATAGTAATAATTTATTGTCCGCACGCAGTCGGCCGTGTTGGGGTCACACGTCGCACGCAATAGGAGCATGGATCATTTCCGATACACTTCATGAGTCCTTTCATGAAACTTTTCTTATTTGGATTGAGGAAACAGTACCCAATGTACCCATTCATTTGTACCTACCCTTTAATATTTATTTATAATTTGAAAGTTAACTTATTGACTTTACATGGAATTTGATTTTAACTTTACAACCGACTAACACTAGCCTATGGTATGGCCTATTAAACAATACCTGTATAAATATATCCGTAAGTGGAATTATCAGTTTACTTTTCCCCACGCAAATAAAAAATAAGGACATTAGGACAGTTCATAGTTATCCGATACATAAGTATACTCGTACATATGTTTTTATTCGGGGATAGAGAAACAAGCCCTTACCTAGATAATTTTTTGCGCCAGCGTCCATCTAGAATTAAATCTCGATTTCGTTTAGTAACTTCTGCCCCACTTTTGACAAGCATGGATATGATATACAATATACATATTAAGATAATTATTTTTCGTGGCCTTAATTTATTTCAAATTACAAATGTGAAACATTTTGGTTTTATATTTAAATATGTATGCCATAACATGCCTTGGGGATGTTACTTTTTAGATCCTCCTTCGGGAGAGAATAGCAATATTTATGTACGAACAGATGTACTTACTACCTACTCAATTATACAGTATCGTCTAATAATATGTATCCATAACTTATGATGTAGATATCCACGAGGAGGTATATCTGAGACAAAGGGATCGAAATTGTTTAAATAGTTTTAGAGTCAAACGTATGGGCCACATTGTAGCAACTTCGATATACGTAAAAGTCAATCAAACAATAAAAGGCTTATTTTTTTACCAATGTATGTGAATTTGATTGTGTTGTACTGTACAGTCGCGATCAAATAAATCGCAGCGGCCAAGCTGCTCACAAATATTTGAACAAGCCTTTATTGTCATAATCATAACGTTATAGTCTGGAAATTCTAAGAATGAACTTTTGATAGCTTAGAAATGACCCTTATATATCGTCGGGTTAAAGGCAGAACCAACTATTTCCTTGAAGTTGGTTTTGACAAATCGTATTTTATGTCAGTGGCATAGAACACTATTTGCCAAAAGATGTTTTACCGAAATAGTTGGTTCTGCCTTTAATTAAACCGCCGATATGTGCATAATGACGTTAAGGCTATCGAAAAAATGATGAGTCTTACCCTGATATTATTAAGGATTAATATACACCGTGTTTTTATTGATTTCCGTTAAATTAAAGGGAAGCTTACTTAGGTCGAAAATAATCATTTTGTCTAAGAAACTAGTATCTTAACTCTTTGAATTATTAAAAAAATACTTTAACTATTGAGTTATTAAAAAAATAAGTTTAATGACTAAACAAGTGTGTTGCAACCTTTATTACATCCTAATGAAACTTATTTTGACATGTGGTGTCAGTCACCTGAGATCTTATTCTTAAGGTTCTCTCACACTTGTCATTTCAATTATTATGTATGAAATTGAAAAAAAAAATATTTTTCGGAATTAACAAAAGCCGATATACCGGGCAGCTTCTATTAATGTCCCAAGTAACCTGTCCAATTTAACGGAAATCAATAAAAACACGGTGTGTAACTGTAAAAAGTTCATTCTTTGAAATCACAGACTATACAGTGCATGCAGCTGTTACAGCAAGGACAGTTATGGTTGAAGGTGTTTTCACAGTAGGTCATCCATCCTGCATCCCTCTCTAAGCAATTGAACGATTTATTACGTGAAGCTTAGGTAAGATTAACAACGGCGTGTTTCTGCGTTGCGAACAACGAATGTGGATTATACGATTAGGTATTATAATGACTAATGACGTAGTACTTTGGCAGGAAATTACTCAAATTAACATCGAAATTGTAGATGTGCTACTTATGTTATCATTATATCTACTTAGCCTATGAGTAGGTCTACCGTGGAGTTTTCGCAAATGTTGAGTTTCCGTCTTTGTCACATTAATGGCGCCTTTCCTTTAAAGGTCAATCCTCGAAATTTGCGGATTTTGAAGTTTACGGTAGGCAACCAGTGACTGTACCTACTTAAAGGTGCGTTCAAACTAAAAGAGCATTCGCTGTTCTAACCTCCCACTCTACGAAATTCGATCGGTACACAAATCGTGATTGGTTGATTTCGTAGAACGGGCGCTAGAACAGCGAATGCTCTTTTGGTTTTTAAACCAAAAGAGCATTCGCGCATAAGAGCATGCGTTTACGCACCTTAAGGCAATGATTCATGCGAAAACTAACGAACAGGATTAGGCCGTTATTTCGATTCGCCGGAAGACGTCATACATTTAGTATATTAATCACTTGTGACTCTTGTGATTAATTTTAACAGGTACAGTCAACAAAAAATGTGGTCTACCACTTTTCAACTCTATTTAGTGGTAATAAAAAGTGGTAGATCACAATTTATTATTGTTGACTATACACATACGTATTTCGTAAATAAATTGATCAATTTGTATATGACGCAGTCGCTTATGTACATTTTTAGGGTTCCGTAGCCAAAATGGCAAAAACGGAACCCTTATAGATTCGTCATGTCCGTCTGTCCGTCTGTCCGTCTGTCACAGCCAATTTACTCGGAAACTATAAATGCTACAGTAACGAAATTTGGTAAGGATATGTGTTGTATGAACCGCTACAGGAATGTGATACTAAATTGTAAAAAAAACCATTGGTGTGGGGGCCCTCCATACATGTAACTGAGGGATAGAATTTTTTTTTCAGTTGTATATAATCGTGTGGGGTATTAATAGAAAGGTCTTTGAAAATGATATGAAGGTTTATACATCACATTTTTATTTAAGCAAATCGTTTTCGAGATATCAGGTCTCAAAGTCTGAAAAATGTGTCCCCCCCCCTCTATTTTTTAAACTACGCGATATAAAATTCTGAAAAAAATATATGTTATGCACATTAATAAACTCTATCAACGATTTTTGGTTTGATAAAATTATCTCCTATAGTTTTTGAGGTAGGTTGATTTAACTGTATTTTTTAATAATAAATTGATAATGGTACGGAACCCTTTGCGCGCGAGTCCGACTCGCACTTGGCCGGTTTTTCATGTGTGTCATCGTGACCGCGGGATATATTTAGGTTACCTAATTTAATTTAGTTTCTTATTTATTTTGCCCGCAATTTTATTTCAATTTTTCATATTCACCATTATATATAAATAAACGATGTGCCGCGACGGCAAATTACCCATTCGTTTGCTCTTACGAAATACTACATTGTTCAGTATCGGCAAAGAAATCTGTTAGCTTGCACTTTCGTACCCTATGATCTGAATAGGTATAAGCTATTTCACGTAAGTTTCCTTTCGTTATAATTGCTTTATTATATAAATATTTAATCCGGAAGATTTTACGCAATAATTATACACTATTTGTGTATAGGATACACAACTGTTTTATTGAAGGTCAGTGAGGCTGTCTAAGTATGTACCTACCGAAACATCTAATACTTACCTACCTATGTGTTTCTTTTCTTAATTAGGTAAGTAACTATTTAAAAAATACATATGTATTTTTAGGTAAACTATTTAATTCATTAGTATGAATAAAATAACGATATTAAAGTAAATAACATATTTTATTGAGCAATATAAAATGGCATGTCTTATAGACTAATAAGTACAACACTTTTCCTCTTTCATTATCTTCGATAATTCGATTTCGATTCATAAACCTCGATCAAAACCCTTTACGTTGTGACAATGAACTATACTCAAATTTAAGGTTACTTTTCTTATTTGAATATGTCCAGTTCACAACAAACATACAATTTTAATTAAATACCTACTTATGACTAAAAATCGTTAGCTCATAATCCATTTTAGATATATTTATTCTTGTTTTACTCCTTTGTGCATATATTTTTCTGCAGCTTTACCGATGGCAGCCGTAACAGTTCCAGTAATCTCGTGAAGGTTTTCATTTGAGAGATCCCATGAATCTACGGAGCGCTTCGAGAAAAATCCGGCTGTTTGATCGTTCGGTCTAAAGCTGTTAGGGTATACTATCTTATGGCGTAACACTGCCTTGATAATGAGTGCTCCAACATAAACTATAAAATAAACGCTGAAATATAGCGGTAAGTAATACAATTTCTTTCCTAAATAATAATAACTGTATCTGTTGACACGAGGCATTTCTGTCGTCGTCGTTGTTGTGGTGGTGGGGTGGTGATGGTGATGGTGGTAGAAATCATGATCGTCGAAGTCGTGGTGGTATTTGAAATCCCCAGGGAAATCATGCGGAAATCCGTGATCGTCCGGAGGTGGGCCAGCGCTATCTATGTCAGGTTTCATATCCGACGGCGGAGGAGGAGGCATCATACCCATGTCGTTTCCTTTCATATCGTCGCCACCGTTCATGTCGTTTCCTCCCTTATTGTCATCACTGCCATGATGTTTATTAAAAATTAGCTCGGGATAGTCGGATTCTTGATAAGAAGGCGGTCCATTGTGACCGTAGCTCGGACTCGGTGGGTGATCGTAGCTTGGTGGGAGATCGTCACTGGGAGGAGTTTCAGGTTCAGGTTTTTTATAATGATAACCATGGAATTGTGGTTTATCCATTACGGGTGGATTATCTAGTGACATCATTGGTTTATCATAAGAGTATCCCTTAAGCGGTTTTGATAAAGGCGGTAGGGTTGGGAGAAAAGGTTTAGCAGGCGGTGAAGGTGGTTTATAACGGTATCCTAAATCCATAGGGGGACCATCAGAATCCCCACTATCGGGCGGTGAATCATATGTTGGTGTATCCTCTGGGGGTTGATACTTTGGAGATGGGGGCTTAGGAGCTGATGGGCGGGGTGGCGGAGCAGGGACGGCAGGAGGAACCGGTGCAGGATTCGTATCAACGGATGCAAAAGGTGGAAACGGTTCATAGTTGTTAGGGGCAGGGAAAGAGTCACCAGAAGATGGAGGTGGTGGAGGCGGGGGAGGAGGTACCAGATTGGCAACTGACTTAACAGGAGGAGAAGAGTCGCTAGAGGCTTTCTGTTTAATTCCATATTTGACAGATGGAAGATATGGCTGCGCTGGGTTGTAACGATCGATAGGTTGGCGTAAAGGCGTATCTTGGGCTTCTCCTCGAACGGGATTTGTTATTTCATGAAAGTTATCCAAATTTGTAAACATGCCGTTGTTGCGTTTCTTGTTATTAACTTGAAAAGGTTTTAAATTAATATAGGGGAAACGAATGTTAGGCTCAGTACGAATTGCTCTGGATTCATTTTCGGCTCCATTTCCGGGATTTGTTCCGAATCTGTAAAGAAAGACATTTGCATAAATATAACTTACAGAATGTTACATTTTCGACTCTACTCGATTAAAAGTGAAGGAAAGGTTAAGTTTTTCCTACTTACCCGGGTAAAGCAAAGTTGTCATCCACGATGGGGTCGCTTTTTGTTTTATCGTCGTTATGAGTTTCTTCATTGACTTTCTCATCTTTTGTATTTATTTGATCACTATCGACAGGTACTTCTTCCCACTGTCCGCCAAATTGATTATGCTTTTCACTATCGATCACATGCCAGATATCCTGTACATTGTTCAACTCTGGGGCAGCGGTCGCAGTAGTGGTTGTGGTGGATACCGTCGTGGGTTGGGTACTTGTCGGGATGAATACTGGTGCAGCGTCGTTGTTGCCGTATAGATTATTATAAAGAGCAAAATAATCGGTCCTATCTGGAGTGGTAGATTTTTCGTCTTCATCGTTGTTGCTATTCGGCACAACATAATTTACTTTAAGCGTCTGCTTCGGGTCGTTGTCAGGTACATATATCGGCTTTATGGTCGTAGACGTCTTGGATTGTATCTTTTCTTTATCCAAGAGGTTCCTCAATGATTTTCTGTAGTTGTCTCCATTATGAGATTCGAATTCGGCAAATATCAAATCTGGCGTTTCTACTTTTGGCGTAGTAGTCGTTGTCGTCGTACTTGAAGCATTTTGGGGCGGATCCATCCTCCTCATCCAGTTGTGGTAATAGAAGGGTGCTGATCTTCCCTCGTCGATGCTCAGCGCGCCCGGCGGACGCGGGGAGGGTGTCACAACATACACGAGCGGACCGGGTAAGTTTAGTGAATTAACATTACATAAGCACACTATGAAACTAAAATACAAGGCAGTTTGCGCCATTATATTTTATATCTTCATCTACCACAATTTTACTACCACTCCGTTCGGATGCCAAATAAGAAATGATTGAAGAGGTGGACACTGCTCAGTACCATATTGACTGTACTGATAAGCTGAGAGTAAAATTGTGATAATTTATTACGGTATCCTGGAATGTGGAGCACCGCGCCTAAGGCACGATCCCGATGACCCGAGACAGAGTCATGATTTACACTATTAGCAAGACAATTGATGTCACGAGCATGCAAGTTCGAGCTGAAGAAAGTGTCACAGGCTTATATAGGTACAAATATATTATTTCCATAAGGTTTAGTAGGTATCCGTTATTGCCGAAGCGGTTTCTTTATATAAAGAAAACGTTAGAAACAATTTTTTTAATTTTAATAATGTGGATTTGATTTGGGATTCTGTATCATTTATAATCAGATTTAACTGGAAAAGATTAGTGATGTATATGTAAATATACGCGTAAGTACCTCTATTACAATTCTCGTGATAAAAGTTTAAAGTTACCTGTAGGTATAATTATATATTGCCTATAAACCTATAAATCCTATAATACTTAATTATGGATCTTGCATGTCAACATCATGAAATGCAAGAGCTCTACCTCTTACTTAATAGTTGTTAGTCCCAATTAGACTACGAGTATAACATAACTAACTTACATACACCGTTACATTTGTGACTAAACTGATAAATGTTTGAAATGTACATAACCGTTAATCAAGTAGGTAAGAAATAAAAAGAAGATCACGTACAATTTCTGGCATAGTCTAAACGGAGCTTAAGTTTATAGTTATTAACTAGGTACGACCTATCAAACCATTAACTTCTAAAACTCATTTTAATTCCCTGATTCCTATACATACGCAAAAGCAATCAATCAATCCTTTTTACTGCTAGCGAAGCTCGTAAAACAGGTAATCTGAATAACTATAGCAATTGGCTATGTAAAGTTTGCTGAAGGTATGAGTATTACCTCACTCATTTAAAATAAAAAATATTAACAATTTATAGGAAATAAAAATAAAAGAGAAACCTTAAGACGGAGGTTATCAGAGAAAAATATAATATTCATACCTTTGGGAAACTTTACATAGCCAATTGCTTCGAATAGTCTGGCTTGTAGAGTAACTCTTATATAGAGTAAAAGTGCCATCTCGAAAGCTCTCGTTAAAACTTGTTCAATTTCCATTGAAATGATTTTAAACTATAAAGAATATCTGTCGATTTTTAAATTAGGTTGGGACCCAAGTAGGTAGCTAGGTACGTATATCGGCTACCTACTATTAGAGATAATGGGGCTATACGAGTACGTATTTAACTTAAAAACCTTGCCCGAATCTTAATGATATAATAATCACCAAATTAAAAATTTAAAAAACCGACTTCAACCGATTTCTCAAAGATCCCCGATTTGTTTCCATCATTGGTTTCCTAAAATCCTACTTTCTGAATGCAAATTCTTGTAAATGAGTGAAAATTACCAAAAGCGCCATACATGTACCTATAACATTTGAAGAGATCCCTCGATTTCTCCAGGATCCCATCATCAGACCCCAACTTGGTGCCAATGGGACCATCTCGGGGTAATACACGTTCGATCACAAAAAGAAATTTTAAAATCGGTTCACTATTCTCGGAGATATCAGGTAACATACATACAACAAAAAAAAAAAATTCAGTCAAATTGAGAACCTCCTCCTTTTTTTGAAGTCGGTTAAAAAGCTTCCTCTGAATTACGCGTTGTAAGTACAATAAACAGAAGGTTTAGCAGAATCCATGTTCGGCGTGTCACACTTACGTAGAAATTGGCAAGTACCACGGAGAGGTAATATGTGGAACATGGTACGCGGCAATCCTGCTGAAGGCAGGTGCTTTCGTGGTATTCTAGTCCCCAAGATCCTTAGCGTTTCGTAGCAAAAACCACTATCAAATTCATAGACGAGGATGATGGTTATTTATTAGGTAAGTACGTGATTAAGTACGTTTGTTAATAGGGGGTATATTCACTTTTTGGGTCACCCAATCAGCGTGAAGTTAAAAAACCTTTATTTCAGTCAGCTTTGTAACGACAATTAAGCATTAAATTCGGTTTTGGTGTTCATTTTAGAAACTATTTAGCCATAATATTATAATATAAAAACGCCGATCGAGTTTAAATACGTAATGCAATTAAGTTTTTTTTTTAATTTCACGCTAATTGGGTGTCCCTAAAAGTGAAAATGCCCGTTAAGTTAATGTCGGCTAATTTAATAAATATTTTAGAATATTTTATAGGTTTACCCCCTATTTATAAACGTATCCTAACTCAGCAAGCCGCTAATAATTGTTTGTCCCTTTCGGTCTATCAATATCGGTCTATAAGAGCGAAAGGGAACAACAAAACTTAGCGGCTAGCTAAGTTAGGAGACATTTATAAATAAGGGGGCGTCTATGAGAGATCACATTTATACGAGTATAGGTAGTTAATTAATTAACAGACCAGCCATTTACTGCAAGAAAGATAGGTATTTTTTCAAAACATTCATTAATTTTATAATAGCGATATTTACGTTTAAATCAAGCCTCCGCTCCGTAGCCTAGTTGCTATTGGTGTGACCCTGCCTACAAAAATGGAGGCTCTGGGTTCGAACCCTGGCGAGGGGATTATTAGTAAATTTACTTATCACAAATATTTGTTCCTTGATCAGAGTTGTCTATGTATTTAAGTATCTATATGTATCTATCTATTATACAGGGCGTCCCATGGCAATGTCACGTGGAGGGAAAATAACTTAAATATCATAGATAGCATAATTTGCTGAAAGAAGACTTCATTTTATTTATAAAATGTAGTGTAAATGCATAAAAATCTTTTTTTATTTATATTTTACGGAAAAATATATCGCGACGTCGGACGAAAAGTACCTCAATTATTGTAAATGAACATCATACTGAAAGAAGACATTTTTCGATTTAAAAAAACAAGTTCAATTGCATTTTAAATAATTTCATTGTTAAATCGGGAATCGAACCTGTTACACGAGAAAAAAAATACCCTGTAACTTTGTCATACTGATCGAAAGAGCGCAACTTTGTTTTGAACAGGATGGAAATCATTTCGAGCATTTGATAAATTGATTTAATTTTGTATTAAAAATATTAAAATTCATGGCCTTTAGGTACTTTTATTTACTTATTAAACAAAAAAATAATTAGCACATTTCGATCGGTATGACAAAGCTAGTATTTTTTTCGCGTGTAGCGGATTCAATTCCCGGTTCAACCATGATATTATATTCAACTTGTTTTTTTAAATCGAAATATTGTCTTACTTTTCATCTAACGACGCAATATTTTTCTTCAGACAGTTAAAAAAAATGTATGTAATTTTACTGAGTTTTTAAAATAAAATTAAGTCTTCTTTCAGCAAAACATGCTACATATGATAATAAAGGTACTTTTTTTTCCTTTGACGACGCGATATTTTTTTTTAGAAAAAAAAAACAATATTAAAATTAAAATGTCATTTTACTGAGTATTTTAATGCTACCTATGATATTTAAGGTACTTTCCCTCCGTGTGGCATCGCCGTGGGACGCCCTGTATCACTCATCGCATGGTAATCGTACTCACATCACAAGCCTTACCTACTCATTGAGATTACCGATGGGACTATTCGATTTGTGTAAGATGTCCCAAGATATTTATTTATTTATTTTATCAATTTCAAATATTATAAATGCCAAGATAATTTTATGTATGTATGACTGTATGTAAATGAATGAACTATTTCTAGTTCATTCCTACAATATGTTTTAAAACGGAAAATACTTACATAGTTTATAAAATGTATAGGTATCAAGTAGGTTCTTACCTACATATTTTTTAGGGTTCCGTATTATGATTTAGCTTCATGCATGAAGAGCGCGTGTGATAGAATAAAAATAAATATTTATTTTTACGATTTTAAACTTAAATATTATTGAATATCTTTCATTTAAAATGAGTTGTGTGTGCTTACGTTATGGGCCGATTTTTATTATGTTGTAGTTTTTTTTGTAATTTTCCAAATTTGGACTTTTAAATTTTAAATTTTTTCTTACTCAGAATCACGAGTTCTTTCGATCCTGATAGTAATAAAAAAGTGTAAAAAAATCCATTGAGTTACTATTTTTCATACACTTTTTTCGACCGTCAGTCAGTGGAAGACAAAAAATCTATGTAATTTTCGGAACACTTTTTTCTGCTAATGAGGATCGAAAGAGCTCGCGATTTGCGTATATTCGCGAAAATAAAAATAAAAAAACAAATTGGAAAATTAAAAAAAACTACAACAAAATATAAAAATCCGCCCTTATAATTATTATGTTAATATAACCGTAGGACTAAACACTATTGTTTATATAAAATATTTCCCAATTTGTCATTATTTTTCGTATTTAAGTGAAAATAAAATTATAAATATTGGATGTCGTATACCAAAATAAAATGAAATTAAAATGAATGAATTGAAAATAAAATGGTGACAAGTAGGTATGAAGTAGGTCCAGTGTATGAAAAGTAAGAATATTCAATTCATTTACGCGAACGATTAAGTACCCAACCCCAACATCTTTCAAGATAGGTAAGTACGTCTTAATGCTCACATAGGTTCTACACTATACAGGGTGTTTGGTTAGGGGTGTCGGAGCTTTTAAGGGCTTAAACTACAATCAATTTTATCGATAAATTACCATACAATTTTTTTTTGTGCCAACGATAATTAAATGGCGGCCATTTTAAAATTTCAAACAGACGAATACGGGCGCACGTGATATTTCTGGAATTATACGTTTGTTATCGGTCCTATCCCTGCACAAAAAATCTCGTTAGAGAGCTCATTAGATAAGCAAACTAATCAAACTAATCATTTGACTCAACTATTTGAACAACAAGGCTAAAAAAAATTTTTTAAATAAAAAATAGTAAAAAATTCACCTTAATTTTTCAATTAATTTAATTTTGCATGAAAACTAGGCCGCTAAGATAGGTTTTTGGTGTTGTTATTTATTAGTACAGTATGTTAGCTAAAAAATAACACCATAATTACAGTTATACCTTAAGTACTTTAGGAATTACAAGTGCTCAAACATACACCAAAACAGCTGCATTTAGCGTTCCCGATGCAAAATCCATAAACAAATGAATGTCAGCAGTGTACTGACTAGTGAAGTGGCCGCCTTCCATCCATCCAGTGCATGTTTGAGCACTTCTAATTCCTAAAGTACTTAAGTTATAACTGTAATTATGGTGTTGTGTTTTAGCTAACATCCTGTACTAACAAAATCTTAACGACCTAGTTTTCATGCAAAATTAAATTAATTGAAAAATTAAGGTCAATTTTTTACTATTTTTAGTTAAAAAAATTTTTTTAGCCTTGTTGTTCAAATAGTTTAGTCAAATTATTAGCTTAATTAGTTTGCTTATCTAATGAGCTCTCTAACGAGATTTTTTTGCAAGGATAGGACCGATAACAAACGTATAATTCCAGAAATATCACGTGCGCCCGTATTCGTCTGTTTGAAATTTAAAAATGGCCGCTATTTAATTATCGTTGGCACAAAAAAAAAATTGTTTGGTAATTTATCGATGAAATTGATTGTAGTTTAAGCCCTTAAAAGCTCCGACACCGCTTACCAAACAGCCTGTATTAGTTTCCAAATTTGACATGCCGATACTACGGTTGATCGAACAAAAACCGACTGCAACGAATCGACAATATAATTATGCAATGCGTGTAATTTATGGTTTAACCATAACCATATGGAATTATCAAAGATAAGACGCGAATAAAATTATAAGATGTATCGAATTCTAGAAGTGTGGTTCTGCTATCCTTATCCCTGTAATATTACAGGTTAGACGCTTTCTTAATCTCCCTGGTCATTGAACTACGTAGCTCTAAAATAGGGGATTTGGAAGGTTGGAAATTAAGAAATTAAGCAGGTATTTATAATAATTAAGTTAAAATAATTTATTATATACATTACAATAAAATCTGTTATGTCTAACTTTAATAACTTCATTAATCAATTTAATTCTACTTAAAAACGACATTTTCATAAATTACCCTATTTTATTGTCATTTTTCTTTGCATTATTCGTAATGCTTTCCGTTTCGGTATACGCTGGATTTTCCACTCCGGAGTCACTACCGCCATCTGTGTTGTCGGGTGTTAACTTAATCTTCTGATCTTCAGACACTTTAGGCTCGTTGATCGTTACGTTTGCTGTGTTAATATCAGTTTTACTAGCGCCATCTAGAGCCCCTTTTCCTTTATCTGCTTCTAAATTTGTTTCACGATTTTCTACGTCAGCTATTGCAGGCTTTTTCTTGCAAAGATCGTTCTCGTCGCCTACGGCTCTCTTTCCGATGTAGAACTTGTTGAACAAGAAATACATACATCCGGTAACAAATGTGGCGCACGCGAATATTTGGTACGTGGGTCTGGTTCCGAAGAACTTCATAAGGTAACCGCCGATTAGACTTCCAGCTCCTTTACCTGTAGGAATAAAAATATGAAATAAAAACTTGTTTACTTTTAAGGTATTTAGTTGTAAATAGTATGTTTTATACTCTTTATTATTCAGAAAATAGAATCGTAGATCAATACCTACCTACACTATCAGATAATTTTAGAAAAAAAACTTTAGGTGACTAACTAAACGTATTTTTGTGATATTAACAAATCGATTGTTAAAACAACAACACAATAATATATTAAACATAAAACTTTAAAAATAAGTAGCTATCCACATATATACAATTTTGGAAAAATCGCGATATCTTAATTTGGTAGGTAGGTCAGGACTGTCAGGAGATAATTTTACAAGTTAGGTATCCAATTCTCAAAGTTGTATGGTGTGGCACACCCAATTATTGGGCTATGTTATTATAACGTATTGTCTTAATCAATAAAATGTCCTGTTTGTTTCAAATTCCCTTGCTTTATTTAACTTAGGTACCTGATGCTTTAAATGCCAACCCATAATAAGAACCGTCTCGGTTGTGTAGTTAACCGAGTTCCACTTAGAGTAGGTAAGTACTTCATTGTTTCCAGACATATGTAAGACGAGAGTAAATCCAGCCCCCTTATTCATAACTCAGCAAGCCGCAAAGTATTGTTTGACAACAAGTTAGCGGCCTTAGCACATCTTGTGTTTGACAACAACTTGCAGCGACGCGTCTCTTTTCGATTGTATTGATTAATAATCACCAAATTAAAAATTTTAAAAACCGACTTCAACCGGTTTCTCCAAGATTCCCGATTTGTTTCCATCATTGGTTCCCTCAAATCCTACTTTCTGAATGCAAATTCTTGTAAATGAATGAAAATTACCAAAAGCACCATACATGTACCTATAACAATTGAAGAGATCCCTCGATTTCTCCAAGATCCCATCATCAGACCGCAACTTGGTGCCAATGGGACCATCTCGGTGTAATACACGTTCGATCACAAAAAGAAATTTTAAAATCGGTTCACTATTCTCGGAGATATCGGGTAACATACATACAACAAAAAAAATAAATTCAGTCGAATTGAGAACCTCCTCCTTTTTTGAAGTCGGTTAAAAAGAGGAGTGTAGCTCCTAGATGCTGTCAAACTCGAGATAGGCTAGCCCCAAGGTGACGTTTATTAATTAGAGGGTAGATCGCGCTATAAACACGCACCGACACCGTAGTAGATGCCTCCCAGCAGCCCCTGTACTGAGGTGTCGGTGGTAGTCGACGAGAGCCGCGCGGCATACGTCACAGCCGCGGTGAAGGACAGCGATGACGTCACCGACTCCAGCGCCTCGAACACCAGGCACAGCCACGGGTTGTAGATCAGAGAGTAACCTGGAATAATGGAGATGTGATGTCATTAGAAATCATTTCAGACAAAAACACTGTGTTTGAATTTAGTTTTCCCTTCGGATCCGAGAAAGAGACGTCGGGCTTACAACCACTGTTGACACAAGATAAAGCAAGGCATCAGTATACAGGCTGGTCCAAACCTTGACGTCAAAAAATTTTTTTTAGGTTCCCTACATCATGGGCTATCAGAATATACCCCATGTATATTAGCCGATTTTTTGTAGTTTTCGAGTTATGAATTTTTGAAATTTTTTTTTTTAGAAATTCTGGAATGAAGAAATTTATTGATTAAAAAAACTATTGGGTTTTTTAAATATTCTCTTTTTGTAAAAGTATTACTACAAATAAAGCATTTACTGACAAAAAAATTAGCGTTCTCACTTTGATACAAGTAGGATAAAAAATACCAAATTCAAAATTTTGCGTTAAAAACGCATCAAAATAGCATTAATGTACGTAAATAAAAAAAAATAAAACATATCCCAAGGATTTTTGGTAATCTAAAGACTGCCCTAGACCTTAAACATTCGTAAAAGCAAAAAAAAAAGTGATACTTAATGATGAGGATTTTTCGGAGTAGTCGGTCAAATAAACTTAAAAAAAACTTTTAAATTTTTTAATTTAAAAATTAAGTAAAGTTTCGTCTGTTTTGTTGTTCTTATCAATAAACAAAGACAGAAAATACCACGAAAACTCAATTTGTGTAGTTATTCAAGTCATTTTTTACTACTTTAAAATTTTAAGCTTTTTTAAGTTAATTTGACCGACTACTCCGATAAATCCTCATCATTAAGTACCACTTTTTTTTTGCTTTTACGAAGGCTCAAGGTCTAGGGCGGTCTTTAGAATACGAAAATTCCTTGGGATATGTTTTTTTTAGGGTTCCGTAGCCAAAATGGCAAAAACGGAACCCTTATAGATTCGTCATGTCCGTCTGTCCGTCTGTCCGTCTGTCCGTCTGTCACAGCCGATTTACTCGGAAACTATAAATGCTACAGTAACGAAATTTGGTGAGAATATGTGTTGTATGAACCGCTACAGGATTATGATACTAAATTGTAAAAAAAAACCATTGGGGGTGGGGGCCCTCCATACATGTAACTGAGGGATAGATTTTTTTTTTTAGTTTTACATAAGCGTGTGCGGTATTAATAGAAAGGTCTTTGAAAATGATATGAAGGTTTATACATCACATTTTTATTTAAGCAAATCGTTCTCGAGATATCAGCTCTCAAAGTCTGAAAAATGTGTCCCCCCCCCCCCTCTATTTTTTAAACTACGCGATATAAAATTCTGAAAAAAATATATGTTATGCACATTAATAAATTCTATCAACGATTTTTGGTTTGATTAAATTATCTCCTATAGTTTTTGAGGTAGGTTGATTTAACTGTATTTTTTTAATAATAAATTGATAATGGTACGGAACCCTTTGCGCGCGAGTCCGACTCGCACTTGGCCGATTTTTATTTACGTACATTAAATGCGTTTTTAGCGTAAATTTTTGAATTTGGAATTTTTTTATCCTACTTGTATCAAAGTGAGGACGCTAATTTTTTTGTCGGTAAATGCTTTATTTGTAGTAATACTTTTACAAAAAGAAACTAGTTAAAAAAAACCAATAGTTTTTTTTTCATTAAAAAATTTCTTCATTCCAGAATTTCTAAAAAAAAATTTCAAAAATTCATAACTCGAAAACTACAAAAAATCGGCTAACATACATGGGGTATATTCTGATAGCACATGACGCGAGGAATCTAAAAAAAAATTTTTGACGTCAAGGTTTGGACCACCCTGTATAAATATTACCTTTTCGTGTGTTCCGAAGGCTTTACTAAGATCGAGCGGAGTTAAAATTGATATCAGACCAAGAGTCATTGGATTGATTGGATACAGGACCTTATTTCAACGGTCTACCCGAGTAACAAGAATAATAACATCTTAATATCTAATAAATAAGGTCAGATGTGGCATGCCAACGCTATCGAACGAAACGCCGATGCAGTGAAAGTTATCGTAGAAACCTAACAGATTATTTTAAATGCAAAGAGTCCCCAACTGCACTCAGCTGTGTTAGTCACTCTCACAAGCGAGCGCTAAGATCACTTCAACCCACTTGCGCAATCTAGACACAACTTACACGGGCTTAACTGATTAAGAATTTTGACACTACTATATAACCATTTAACCTCGTGTTGCCTAGCCCTGGAGTGATAAGTAGACCTTGGTACTTAGCCAAGTTGCCAATCGCTAACGCTTAATCGTCAATCGTAAACGAAAGGCCGCTAACTGTCTTTGTCGCACTAATATAAAAGAGTGACAGAGAGGGAAGACTACGATACGCTACTAAGCGTTAACGATTGGCAACTTGGCTAAGCATCCTTATATAGAATAGAAATTTCCGTACATTTACAATTGTAACTCGCCAAGTAATAACCTGACACCACAGAAGACAAAGCCTATAAAGAGGACGCTCGCATGGTGGTGGTGAACCGCTTGAGCGAGCAAAACTTCTATACAGGGTGTTTGGTTAGCGGTGTCGGAGCTTTTAAGGGCTTAAACTACAATCAATTTTATCGATAAATTACCATACAATTTTTTTTTTGTGCGAACGATAATTAAATGGCGGCCATTTTAAAATTTCAAACAGACGAATACGGGCGCACGTGATATTTCTGGAATTATACGTTTGTTATCGGTCCTATCCTTGCAAAAAAAAACTCGTTAGAGAGCTCATTAGATAAGCAAACTAATTAAGCTAATCATTTGACTCAACTATTTGAACAACAAGGCAAAAAAAAAATTTTTTTTATTCAAAATAGTAAAAAAAATCACCTAAATTTTTCAATTAATTTAATTTTGCATGAAAACTAGGTCGTTAAGACAGGTTTTTGGTGTTGTTATTTATTAGTACAGTATGTTAGCTAAAAAATGATACCATAATTACAGTTATACCTTAAGTACTTTAGGAATTACAAGTGCTCAAACATACACCAAAACAGCTGCATTTAGCGTTCCCGATGCAAAATCCATAAACAAATGAATGTCAGCAGTGTACTGACTAGTGAAGTGGCCGCCTTCCATCCATCCAGTGCATGATCTCGTTAGAGAGCTCATTAGATAATTCCTTATCTAATGAGCTCTCTAACGAGATTTTTTTTGCAAGCATAGGACCGATAACAAACGTATAATTCCAGAAATATCACGTGCGCCCG
This sequence comes from Thaumatotibia leucotreta, assembly GCA_025490895.1. Taxonomy (NCBI): domain Eukaryota; kingdom Metazoa; phylum Arthropoda; class Insecta; order Lepidoptera; family Tortricidae; genus Thaumatotibia; species Thaumatotibia leucotreta. Next base: position 24,631 of record JALPQI010007094.1, on the reverse strand, counting down.
TATTCGTCTGTTTGAAATTTTAAAATGGCCGCCATTTAATTATCGTTGGCACAAAAAAAAATTGTATGGTAATTTATCGATGAAATTGATTGTAGTTTAAGCCCTTAAAAACTCCGACACCGCTAACCAAACACCCTGTATATCACATACTTTTATATCATGCAAATTATATATGACTCTGTATTCACAATTGTAACTCACCGAGCAACCTGATGGCATAGAATACGAAGCCTATAAAGAGGACGTTGGCATGGCCGAGACGGCGAATGATCGGTCCCGAGAGCACCAACAGAGGCAGCCCTGCCACCCCGCCCACGGTGATGGTGACTCCCATTAACGAGCGCGATGCACCCAGGTCCTGAAGCAACCAGAATAGGAAGCTCTCTATGTAGCCCCACGCCGTGCCTGCAAATTGAAAGTTTTTCATGTTATTTATCTTTACAACTTTTTGAATACTTAATTGTAACGCAGAGTTTGCGGAGTAATTAATTCTAGCAGTACCTAAACCAAAAGGTTAAATTTTAACTTAAATTAACCTTAATTAACTAAACTTTAAATTTAATTGTAAGACGTAAGTAGTTCCCGAGATATGTAGCGATGTGACAAACATAGTGGCACCATAATCCTTTCTAATACGGAATCCTAAAAATCGTCATTATGATATTATCAAAACATTTACAATGGTATTTCTAAGTACATATCTCAGTTCATGGGAAATGATAAGTGGACAATGTGGTAGTGTGTATGTAGGAAAGGGACTATATTATCATAAATCTAGTGTAACTGTAAACAGAATTGTGGCACATTGAGTGAATGTTTATACAAAACAATAACTAACACAGTTTACTCTATCTCACACCTAAGTAGACACTGAAACGGAAACAACTTGAAACAAGTGCGTAGGTATATTTATACGGGCGTCTATGATACATTCACATAATATGTAGGTATCGTCCGGCCTTATTTACATAACAAATATTTTCTCCTAAATATTTTCCACTGAAAGGTTTGCCAACGAAAGTAAGCCATGTCAACACGGTTATCTTTTTGATGACTTCATCAAGGAGGAAATTTTCAATTACACTGGGGTTTTTGCGTATTAGTATGTATTTACTAAAGTATTTACCTACGCGAGTATTTCAATCAATTATGAATAGGTATATTGAGTACCTATTACCTATGCCTACAGCCTATTCAACCTTAATTGTCTTAAATATTTAGTAAATAACTTTCTAAACTCCAAATCCTTACATTTTTTTTCTAAAACTGCCATGTTTGCCAACAACAAAATATCGGAGTGTGTATTTCCCACAGGAATGCTTTACTTACGTTGAATCAATAAAATAGTATTATGATAGTTTAGGTACGTCAGTAAATTGCACTTTCAGGTTAGAATGTTGTTCAAGACAACTAAGATGAATGGGTCATACGAAGAGTTTCATAATTTAAAGACCAACGGGTCGTAAGTTTACGCGATTAAGACCCGTTTGTCTTTAAATTATGAGTGATAACCGTGAAAGTTTAAATCAATATATACCTACGAAGAGTTTTTTTGGAATTGTTACTTTTGTAACCTTTTTTATCAACTGGTACTCCAATTATTTTCCAAATAAAGTGGACAATTTTTTTCAGTCTAGTTGTCAAAACAGTCAAAACAGCGCGTAAACATTTTTTTATTAGTGTTTACTAGTTGAAATGTGAATTTTTTTTTTCGAAATCTCTATTGGGGTGGCCCCTCTTTCGTGGAGGCCCCGGGGCTGTAGCCCCAGTGACCCCCCCCCCCCCCCCTAAACCCGGCCCTGGGTACTCGGATAATAATGAGGAAATCCTTTACCCATTATAAAGCAAGCAATGAAGAGCGCCACGATCTCAATGTTCCGGAACACGGAAATGACATCTTCGAGCAGGTTCTGCGCGGGCTGCTTGAACTCCAGGTCGATGCTCAGCATCAGCGCGCCTGACATCACCTTCAGGACGGCGTACAGGTAGAACGCGGGTCTGGAAACAAGTTCCACACATTTTTTAAGGTTCTGTACTCGAAGGGTGATCAATTTGTCACCGATCTTTGTGTAAAAGAGTCAATTGACCCTATTCCTATTTGTGACTGGGTTGTTGTGATTCGTGGATATAAATATAACAATTAGTTTATGTGCCGTGTGGTGACGGCACTAAGAATACAATACATTTGTCACCACCCCAACTCTTCTCGTGCGAGTCGTAAGACTCGTAAGACTCGGCTAAGGAGTTGAAGTGTCACTGACCATTTAAAGTTTATCGAAGATTGATGATCGGCAGCAGCGTCACCATAGTTGACACACTACAATCGGCAACCCGCTTGCCCAGCGTGGCGATTTATGGGCATTTACTTCCTTATACGCATAGGCTAAGGAAAGGCCGTTGTCCAGCAATGGAGTGATACCTGTAGGCTGATGATGTGAAGTGATTTTTGTGAAAATTAATGCAGCTTTTTTTTTGGAGGGCATGCTCCGAGCTTCAGTCCAGTAAACTTGACCTTAAAAATCAAAATCATACCTACCAACCCTTTTACCATTAATGTTGAGGATATTTAACATTAATAACAGTGTTTACATACATGTAACTAAGTATTAGTAACCTTCACGAATAGGTACGTAATTTAATATTATTATATATGTATAACTGTATATTGTAACTAACCTCACCTAACAATATCGAAAGAGCAATCCTGCGTGACGTTATCGTAGAAATGTACTCATAAGTACCAATAAAATATAACGAAACTTGATACTTACGTTACGTAGGCTAGTATTTATTATAGGTACATATTACGGTCACTGCTTGTCTAGAATTACAAGATATACTAAACCACAGTCGTAACTATACAAGACTTAGATTTACTAATTGTCCGGGTTTGTATACAGGGAGCTCGCGAGGAAACCGAAAGATTTTAACTACCTATGCATTTTAGACATCAAAATAAACAAAAAATATTATGAGACCCAATATCAAATTCTACAAAAAAAAATTGTTTTGCTTTTTTTTTAGACCTTTTGAATACTTTTTAACAATTCCAATACTTTTTATCATAACAACAATTTGTTAAAAAAAAATTTTTTAATGATTTTTTTTAGGGACAGGCTTCTTTGTCAAGTCTATTCTTATTTTTGGATTGTCAGGCAAGAGATGTGGTAATATTAGAGCACATTGTGGTAGCATTGTAATCAAAAAGAAGTTTTATGTCGAGTTACGTCGAAAAACCTTTTTTCGAAAAAAGGTTAATTACCTCTGGAACCAAGCAGAATCCAGGAAATTTTATATAATATTAAACATTCTAAATATGCTCAGGAATTCAGCATTAAAATATTTCGGTTTCCTCGCGAGCACCCTGTATAAATATTAAAAAACAGCTACAAAAGAATACCTACAATTTTGTTCCTCAAATATAATTCTGAGATGCCGTTCCTAAATTAATTCCAGGAAGAAGTAGGGGGAAGACAGTCGCGACGCCTTGCCAACTTTGCAAAAGTTGTAGACTTCGAAACGCCGGAATGATTGAATTTTTTTTTTTTTTTTTCTTGTTCCGGCCTTCGCACGGTTTGTGCATTTGGCCCGAGTTGCGAAAACGGGGAAACGGGATAGATTTACGAAAAAGGTACAAACGGAATTTGGAAAAGGATATTAAAAGATCAGTGGGTAATAGGATAAATGGATGAAAGTAGGAGTTATGAAAAAATACATATGCTTAAATTTTGATGTTATTTAATGTAATGAAATCTGAAAGAATTTTGTATATATCAGGATCGAGTGAATATAGTAAGATAGGGATGGAAAGCGGGAATGGGATATCAAGGGAAGTGAGTTTTTCAAGAAAAGATGAACGATCATTTAGAGGGCATGCTAAAAAAATATGGTTTAAGTCGCCTTCAGAGTACCCGCATTGGCAAGATGGGCTATTAATAATTTTTAATTTGGCGAGGTGCATCGGAGAGCAAACATGACCCAAGCGCATACGTGATAAAATTGATGTAACTTTTTTACCGAGTCTGAGTTTAGAAAACCAAGGTTTCACTGGAATAGTGGGTTGTATAGAGCGGTAGTGACGACCTTTTGAGCTATTTGATGTCCATACGTCATTCCAAGCATCTCTAAGGTAAATTCTGGGTAAAATGGGCAAGTCATGGGAATAATTTTTGTATGGGAAGCGATCTCCGGAAGCTATAGCGTCGTTAGCAAGCCCAATCAGCTCTCTCGTTACCAGATATACCGCAATGAGCTGGAACCCATGCGAAGGCTACTGAAAGGTTTTTCGATGAGCATAATAGTAGCGATTTTCTAATTTCTATTATTATAGGGAACTGATTACGTGTCCCGAACGGATAACGGTTTAAGGACTGGAGAGCACTTAATGAGTCCGAAAAAATAACAGTTTTATTTAATTTAAATAGCAAAACATATTCAACAGCTTTTAAAAGTCCGAAACATTCCCCTGTGAATACTGAGGATTCGGGGGGGAGTTTTATCTTTTGATGAATATTGTATTGTGAGTGGTATAGACCTACTCCAACACATCCATTAGTTGAGTGCTTCGAAGCATCTGTAAATATTCGGTGCCATTGGGGCCACTTAGTATAAACAACATAATTAAAAGTAAATTTTTGATGGTGGTCAGATGTATTAATACCCATGTTTAGGTGTATATCAGGGTGTAGGGTAAGGCAGTCATAACTTGAGTTAAACAAAGGAGGAACTTTGGTTTGGTAAGTAGGAGCTTCAATCGCTTCAAATTTCTTTATACTTTTGATAAGACAAGGCTTTTCTTTGTTTCGCCAATAATTACATGTTGAAGTGAGATTGGAAAGATCCGATAGTTTATTTAATAGAGGATGAATAGAAAATTGGACAGAACGGAATAAGAATTTATCTGCTAAAAATTGACGTCTTAAATTCAGAGGTGGTTCCACACATTCAACTTGCATGCAATTTATTGGGGACGATTTCATGGCTCCTAAAATTATTCTTAATGCCTTATATTGAATGCTGTCTATTTTTTTAAAAGCAAAGACACTACCCGGTTCTAGTAAAAATGTACCGTAGTCAAGAACACTTTTGATTAAGGCATTATAAATTAATTTTAAAGAAAGGGGGTGAGCACCCCACCATACACCTGCTAGGCATCTCAAAATATTTAATTTACGCTCACATTTAGCAATAATAGTTTCACAATGTGGCAGACCAGTAAGCTTCGAGTCTAATGTGACTCCAAGGAATTTAACCGAGTTGGCAGAAGGGATAGAAGCATTACTATACTTGATGTCAATTGGGGGAGGTCTGCGCATTCTAGAAAATAAAACAGCCTTACTTTTTGATACGGATAACTCTAAACCATTACGGTCTAGCCAGGATTCTAACAAACAGAGTGTAGAAGTTAATGAACGGCAATTAGATTCAATCGATGGACCGGACTTATATATTAGTAAATCATCTGCGTATTGTAATACATCGGCTGATCCACTCAAGCTTAGTTCTAAGTCATGTGTATAAATATTGTATAATAACGGGCTAAGAACCGACCCCTGAGGTAAACCTCTCCATACAGTTCTGATGAACGAAACATTATCAATCGAAAGTTTTATATGTCTCTCATTAAGAATATTAATTATAAAATTTGTTAGAACAATGGGTATATTCAGATCGATAAGTTTTTCTTTAAGGACAGATATTAAAACATTATCATAAGCTGAGCTGATATCTAAGAAAGCTGCGACTACAGAATGATTATTAGAAAAAGCAATTCTGATGTCCGTAGTAAAGATACTAAGACTGTCTAAAGTGCTCTTGCTTTTCCTAAAGCCAAACTGAGAGTTTGCTAGGAGATTACGACTTTCAACAAACCATTCGAGGCGATTTTTCACTAAATGTTCCGCAACCTTGATCAACACCGACGAGAGAATAATAGGACGGTATGAGGACGGCTCGCTGGGTGGTTTGTTTGACTTAAGTATAGGAATAACCGTTTGAGTTTTCCATGCCAAAGGTATGCATCCCGAAATCATAATCGCGTTGATAACATTTAAATAAATCAGAAGGACTTTATCGTTAAGATTTTTGATAAACGAGTATGGTATTGAATCTTCACCAGGAGTTGTGTCTTTTAAGCGTCCTAAAATTCCCTTAAGTTCAAGCAGGGAAAAGGGAGCATTAAGTCCAGAAAGATTATCGGAAATGCAGAGAGGAATGTTAGAGGTTACAGGATTATGTGGGGAGGCAGATAGGGGAGCGAGTCGATCCATAAACCGGTCTGCTAATGAAACAGACATTTTCGGGGAGGGGCTATTATATACAGATCTAAATCTACGTATGTTACGCCAGACCTCAGACGGACTGACGTTTGGATTAATATTTGTGCAAAAAGATCGCCACCCTTCAAATTTCTTTTTCTTAAATAATTTCTTACATTCACGTACGGACTGTAAATAATGTTCGAAATTTTCGACAGTCATTTCTGCGCAATATTTCTTTTCTGCACATTTCCTTGATTTAATCGCTACTGTACAATCATGGTCCCACCAAGGAGGGGATGGAATGTGTCGTTTTTTGGCAGAATTTTTGTTTATAGTCTCATCAGCAGCCTCTATGAGTATTTTAGAAAAGGAGTCAGCAGAAATTTGATCGTTTTCCACATGACAAGCTAAAAATTTGTTTTCTACTGCTTGGCAATAAAGATCCCAGTCTGCATTATTTACGTTATATTTAACACGAGGTGGTTGAGGCTCAGTAGCAGACTTGGAAAAGGGTAATGTTATTAAAATAGGAAAATGATCACTCCCATAAGAGGACAGAAGGGGTTCCCAATATAGAATAGAAGCCAAATCTGTAGAACATAAAGATAAGTCCGGCGCACTGACTCCTTGGGCCGGATCAGTATGTCTGGTTGGCAAACCAGTGTTTAAAATACATATATTATGTGTATCAATTAAATCTAGCAATTGCTCCCCAAACCAATTTGAATTAGAGCTACCCCAAGATTGATGTTGGCAATTAAAATCTCCTAATACTAAGAATGGCTTTGGTAGAGCAGAAAATAAACGATTTAATTGAGCAAAAATATTTACATTTGGGCGAGAAAAATAAATGGAAACTATACAAATATTATATACAAGTGCAGCAATGACAGATATGTCATCGCTAAAAACAGGAAGGGGAAAAGAGGAAAATGGTATGGTATCCCTGACTACCATGGCCACACCGCCATAGCCGTCAGATCTGTCATGTCGGACAATGACATAACCCGGAATCCGTAACACAGACTCCGGCTTAAGCCATGTCTCCGACAGGACAACAATAAGGGGTTCATACTTATTAAGCAAGTGGAGCAAGTCACTTTTATTGGATATTGCGCTTCGGCAATTCCACTGAATTATTACTTCGTGGCTGAGAGCCATTATTGGTGTTAAAGTTCTTAAGAGTGTCAATAAGAGATGGGCGACGTTGTACGGTTGGAGAATTGGAGGAAGACATGTTATTTTTGTTATTAAGTTCCGTTAGAAGAGTAATTATATCGGAGATAGTGTATACGGGTTCATCTGATTTGCAAGAATGAGACAATGCTACACCATTGGCGGGTGCCGGTGCATCATAATCTCTTATGAGATTGTTGTGTTCTGATTTATTATAGCCTCTAATTACCTTTGGAGCTACGGAAGGTTTCATGAATATAGTTTTTTTATATGATCTAATAGGTGTAGATGGATGATTAGATGATGATGGGGAAGGCGGTGCCAGAAATGCCCGAGGAGAACTTGACTGAGGAGTAGTTCTAGCTATCTCAGCAAACGACTTTGATACTGGTTCATATACTTTATTTGCTTCAGCATAAGAGACACAGTTTTGTGCCATATATGATTTAATTTTAGATTGTCTTTCGAATTCAGGGCATATTTTATTAGTTGCGAAATGGTTGCCAGAACATAAACAACAATGAACAGAATCCTCTTCTACAGAGCAAGTATCTCCAACATGGCCTTCACCACATTTGTAACAACGGGGACGCGAGTTGCATTTAAGTTTGGTATGTCCAAAACGACAGCATTTGTAGCATTGAATTGTTGGGTAGGAGTATAGGTCTACAGTTATGGCATTGTAGCACATAAAAATGCGTTTGGGTAACACCTGTCCATCAAAAGTAAGCACCACTGTTTGCGATGGCTTCCACTCGGGAGGCGAGCTGAAGCGAACCTTGTAATTTAGTCTTCGTACTTTTAAAATTTTACCACAACCAATTGGCACCGAAATATTCTCCATAATTTCTTCCGGAGTCCACTCAGTAGGAATACCACGCACAAGACCCATTCGAGTGACACTAAATGAGGGAATAAATGCTTTATAATGGTTAGTCGTCAAGTACTGGCTACTGATAAAGTCATTAGCATCTTTATAATTTGTAAAGGCCATTGAGATTCTGTTCCTACCTATGCGTTTCATGCTACCATTGACTATATTCTTGAAACCATTTTTTTTGGCAAAGTAACCGAATTGCACTGGGTGAAGGGTTGGATGGTCGGACTCTGAAGATGCAATTTTTTGGATGTGTACTGTAAATGGTTGGATATCATAAGACTCATAGAGGGTTCTGCTTGATGGCTGGGATGGGTTCATAATATGTGATTCTTGTGTTACTGGAACTTGTGGACTTTGAGTGGTTTGTGGGGCAGCTACATTAACATTTATGGGACTTTGAGTCAAAGTTAAGGTACTTTGTGGAATGGCTGGAAGAACTGGTTGTATGAAAATGTTATCCTTTATTTTATGAAATTCAGACTCGGTAGAATCTACGGTCTCATTACAATTACAATCCGTTGGCTTTTGTTGTCGCGAAGGGTCATGTTTCCTACGGCGCTTATTACAGTGTTTGCAAATTTTTTGTCGCAAAGCTCGCATCCTTTTGCGTTCAGCACGCTCTCCATCCCGCATAGAACTATCCGTATCCATGCTGGATTCTTCAGGTAACTTAGAAAAACTGTTGTCAACAATTACATTAAAACCGACATCAGGCGGGCCCCCGCCTGGGTCGTCGGGAGGGTCCATGGGTGAAAAAAGTATGAAACTTACCAGCTATCGATGATTAAATACACTTAAATTAATAAATAGAAATAAGTAATGAAATATTATACAAACTATTATACAAATCTGATCTTTTAAACTAGTTAAAATAAATTTTCAAAATTCAAAGCCAAATAAAACACCCGCCTAGACCGACGTTTCCCGCGCTTTTTCGAATGATTGAATTAAAAGTTCTACCTACTTACGTGTAGTCTGGCTAACAAAAAGTGCCACTAAAATAAGGCGGCATATTTAAAACATTTAGATAGCCGTATTTGACGGCTTATAGAAAATTTTAATTTTGAGGTATTTTATGTAATCATTGATCAAACTGATTTGCTATGGCATTGCAGAAACTATTTATAGCATTAACTATTGATTCTATAAATAGTTTTTGTATTTGTGAAATTATTTTCTTTGTTAAACACTCGTCTGAATAATTACCAGAGACCGGACAAAAAATGTGTGTCATTGATCGGAATAATATGGACATGACTCCAAATTTTATTGGATAATTAATCATTTAATCATTTACAGAAAATTACCTATGAAAATTACCGGTAACTATGAAAACCTTTGTAAATAGTTATCTTAAAGCTTCGAAATCAAATTTTAGGAAATGGTTCGTTTAACGATTCATTGAATCAACTTTATCTGATAATTACATAGCTAAAAGATAGTATTTTATATTTATAAATATTAGAATATTGTCATATACCTACCAAACAAAAAAAAACCTAGTTTAACAACGTCGAAGGATTTGAACCCACGGCCTCAGCTTTCGTGGCTAATGCCTAAACAACTCGGCCACTCAGATTCAGCGACCACCGGTCGAATTACTCAAGTATATGTACAAGGTATTTTTACTTACTACCTACTTAAAAACAAACTAACATTTTAGTTAAAAAACATTTAATTTATTCCACAAAAACGGAAAACAGTATTTTCTGTCATTTCAGATTTCGCTCATTTGATAAGACGACATAAACTCTTTGTAAGGGGTGCAAATAATAAAATTATGTTGCCTTCCTTACAATGCAATAAAAGGTAAATAAATTAAGGAATGAAGGAAAATAGTGTTTACTGTGAAATGTATAATAATGGTATAATTAGCTGACGGATATACCTACGTGATTAATAACTGTTTGTATAATAGGAGCTTAAAATTATTAGGTATGTAATCCATGAGAACCCAGCCAAAGCATTTGCCTAATTAATTGAATCGTATCGAGTGCCTTATAGGATTGCTATTGTAATGGAATACTGTACTTAGGTTAGGAGCTGTCGTATTTACTTGTGACTGTATAGTGTATGGCATCGGTAATTTTGTAGGGGATGACAAATACTAGAATAATAATAATAATATATAGAATTTATTTATGGAATTGTATATTATTGTGATGAAATGATTTAAATGTATGTTTACTATGTTATTGACGGTGTATGATTAATATCAATAAATGTCTTGTCTTGTCTTGAATATTCGGGGCCTGAGTTACGGCTAGCCCAGACTCTAATGCAAGCCGTTCTTAAGGAAGGGCCCACTATCAATCACCTTCCAGTAATTTTATGCACCGTAAGGGGTATTGTTATACATATAACGTTTACAGTTTGATACTGTAAACGTTATATGTGTCTAATATATCCTGAGTGGCTAAGGTGGTCACATATATTTATGTGAGCACACCTTTATTGTCATGGCGTTAGAATTAGAATACATACACAGATAAAAAGGATATCTTTGTTTGAGAAAACATATATTATTAGCATTTTTATTGGAATCAAATCAAAAACGTATTATCTTAAAATATATTTGTACCGGTCTGACTGTAGCATTTCTCAGTTGAAAAATTCATTTTTCTTCAATTATATCCTGGTTTCAAGAGTAAAATGCTTATTATAAGATATATGGGCGTTATGCCCAAGATCACTGATTTGTCTTATAACAAAAAGTCATAAAATGTTTAATTCAAGAAAATTTTCTGTTTGCTAGATACAAATTCTAGATTTAAGTAATAAAGGTACTTACTATTACAATATAACATCCTCTTAAACCAATATATTTAATAATTTCAATTGAAAATCATCTTCTTTCAAAGAAGTAACGTCGCATTCAAATGAAATAGTTAAAATTGTTGTATTAAATATACGTACACGTTTGGTTTAGGAATTTTTGTCTTATGCTAAATGTTTTTATTATCTTGTCAAGGCGAATCATTTCAATCCAAGAATATATTTTTTTTTAAGAAGAAAGAAGTTTTATTAAGAAATTTTACACACTATGATCAAATAATTTCTATCTTAGAACAATACTTTTCAATAGGTTTCATTCTAGAATGTTTTCTTTGTACAAGAAATAATTGCTTGTTTTAAGTAATAAGAAACTTCTTAGTGTTCCGAATTTTATCCTTAAATTTAATCACCTCTTTTCTCTTGTCAAGCCTGACAATTTCAATCCAAGAATATCTTTTTTTGACCCAAAACCATTTGTCACCGATCAAGTGACTTGAATTTGAAATTTAACAATCTGATCATGTTAATATAAATCATTTATTTGTCAAAACAATTAATTATTTATTATTCTGAAGAATTATAAACTTGTTGAGACTTATAATTTTCTTATTGTGAGTTGGCAACATTAATCCCTCCGTCAGTTCAGTTCTGTCTTGACAGCAGGTGATGCACATGGTGAGTTGTTTTTATTAATGAGGGTTTTTGATACTTTTTCTGCCGCTATGGGGAGGTGAGATGGCAGCACTGAGCCGACCTTATAACGAACTGTCAAAATAAATACGCGCATTTAATTTTCAACATATTTATAGGTTTATTTATTCTGAAAACCATTACTTTAGTCATATTGTTACCTAAACTAAATAAATAAAATAGTTCCAAGTCAATTCTCATGAAATTAACAAAGTTATAGTAATTATTTTGAATACCAGTGACTTTGAGCGCCTGTTTTAGAGTTCAATCTTCAGTTCGACGACCATGTATTAGTCGTAATCCATTACAAAATCAATTCTCTTCCAAATAAAATAGAATTTCAATATTTTAGGCCCAGGTGCCTATGAATAGTATGAATCTGACAGCTGTCGAGACCAGGGGCGTACGAAGCGCCGCCTGGTGGCAGAAAAATTATCGAAAACCCTCATTGCAAAGAAAATAGAGAATTCTAGTATACAGTGTGGAGTGGTGGAGATGGATCATCAAGGATCTATCAAGGATCTCCTTTTGTCGTGGGAGGTCCCCAACGACATCATTGAAAATGTTATAAGTAAGTACCTACTTGTTGTAACGGATTATTATTGAGGTTTTCGTCCATGGAGCTATTCAAAGAGTTACTGAAATTACTGATTGCTTGAGCGTCACCGCTTATAAGTAAATTTCACTAATGAGTTACCGCGTTAGCAATTAGCAACTAATCGCACGCGAGGCGAATGTCGCGATGAGTCGGTGGCCATGTTTTTTTGCACTGAAATAAAATGTACTGTTTGTATTTTATTTATTACGATTGTAGGTACAGTTTTCTTCAATATCTCCTCGTTTTTAACCGTGCATGCTATTTTTCAGACATAACTGAAATCTTACCACCTGTGTGGCATCTAGGGCTTCTAATACCAGTATTTTTTCTTCGGACAATACTGGGATCCCAGAATTGCTCCCAGTAAATCAAGTATCAAGGAACAATAAAATATGAAAAATATTTTTTATTGTTCTTTGATACTTGCTTGTTCCTAATTTATGTATTTTTTGTTTTCAGTAAAGTTCGTGGCTGAACTCTATATATTAGGACACTTGGTCCCGCCAAAAGGAAGATTAACGAAAAAAATCAAATACACAATCCAAGAAGCAATTGACTCCATATTTATTTGTGTGGAAGTAAGTAGTCCGCCATTTGTACTATTTTTTGTATTGTGCAATAAAGTTTAAATAAATAAATAAATAAGTACCTGCCCGCTTTTTTGTTTCAAATTTGTCCCTTAGTTAGCCCTCTTTAAATTGTATCTGTGGTTTCAGAATGCTGGTGACATAGACTCCGTCATCAAGGAGCAGAAACAGAAGGCGCTAGCGAGGAAGTTACCTGTCCAACCATATCTAATATTACAGGGGTCTGTCTGTAATAAAGTGCATGTCACCACTTCTCATCATTGATGAAGTCAGATACACATTCAAAAGTGTGATTAAGGCTTTTGATACCCTCTTCAAAGCGTACCACGTTTTTCACGCTAGATACCCAAATGCAGCTGACATTGACATGTTCACTATGTAAATAAATAATAAAAGTGAAACGCATGAGTGTTGTTTTATTAAAGTTGTGTAATCATTATTTACTTTTTGCGTTTTTATACAAAATTTAGTTGATAAGCTCGCTTGAACCTAACTGAAGTTTGTATAAATGCACGCGCAAACAGGACTAGTGCGAGTCGAGTGGTAGAGAATAACTTACGAACAACTGCTGTGATAGTGTTCACATTGAGCTCGGTATGACTCGCACCTATCCTGAGTGGGCGTAGGCGCTTAAAAAGGAAATCTCTTAAGAGGACGCAGAGTTTTTAGATCTACCCAGTGGCGCCCTCATCGTAAATGTTGTTTTCTACTTACCATTCCATTTTTCTATAGACCAACAAAAATAGTTCTAGTCCTATAAATCCCCCAACTTTTGGTATTTGCCTCAAAGTTTCACGGCGAAAAGTGGCCACTTTTTACCGTTTAGTAGATAAATCTAAAAATAAGTAAAATTAAACTGAGGCAAAGACCAAAAGTTGTGGAATGTATAGGACTAAAACGAGTTTTTGGTTGGTTTATAGAAAAATGGAATCGTTTCGTAGAAAATACAACAAATACGATGAGGGCGCCACTGGGTCAATCTAAAAACTCTGAGCCCTCTTAAATCAATTAAAACGAAATCTTGAAATAAAATATCGTTTATATTAAACGAATGCAACAGTTTCTTTACAATAACAAAATAAAACTTTTAACCAAGAAATATAGAAACAAAATCTAATATAATTGTCCTATTGACAAGAGAAAACGGTGAATTATGGTTAGTTTATAGCATTTTAATTCAAGAGACTTCTTAATGTTGCTATAAGAAAATATTATTAACGAGGAGAAAAATCTGATTTCATGTTATAATCTATTGTTATAATCTGATTTCATATTTTCTTATTTTAAGTAAAAAAAAATATCCTCTAAAATGATGATACTTTGAATTCAGACCACTTAATGTTGCTATAAGAAAACATTAATAACAAAGAGAAAAACTAACTATTTCTATGCTAAGTACTTTAATATTGGTCGGAAATGAAAATATTCTTCTATCAACAAAATTTAATTTTAAATTAAGAAAACACTGTTTTATATTGTTGTGACATTGTTTTAGTTTGATTTCATGTTTTCTTATTTGAAGTAATCGTGATTCTTGAAGTAAAGTAAACTAATTTTAAAGCAATTAGATAAAGCATTCTTATTTTGATTTTTGTTTATTTGTATTCAAGTTATACTATCTTGGTATAAAAAGCAAATACTGAGAGTAAATTAATCTGTTTTTAAGAAAATATTTTTTTACGGCTATAGGGAGAGGATCATATTCTTAGATTAAAAATATTTGCTTAGCATTGAAGAAATTTGTTTTAGTTGAAGTGACCTGTTTTTGCCGTGTACCTACGTTCAGATAATTTTTGACTACTGTGGTCACTTCAGTATATCTGATAGCGTATTCTGCGTCGGCGCGCTAACCACGCCCAATGCAAGTCACCCTGAAGTCAGTGTAGCCCTTACCGGGACTCGTATAATCAATCAGCAAACAGGGCAGCGAACATGGAATCGTACCGCCCCTACTGCCCTACACTAGTGCAACATGGCAATTGGCATGGGTGCGCTGCTCATACCCAATGTGGTAACCACATGAGGGTAGGTAGTGTAACCCTTGCCGAGACCAGCGTCGATGAGCAAATTGGAAAGTGGCTAGGAAATTATTCTGCCGTACGTACGCTGCAATTCGTAGTCGGCGCACTGTTAAGTCAGTATAACCCTTGACACGCCTGACGTAATCAATGAGCAGCCAGGACAGCAGCGATGAAATCATGCCTCTGATGCTCCCATATAATCGTTGCAGCCCGTAGTCGGTGTGCCGTTCACGTCTTCACGTTCAACGGTAATTACCTGAAGTCAGTGTAGCCCTTGCCACGACTGGCGTAGTCAATGAGCAGCCCGGACAGCGGCGACGAAATCATGCCGCCGATGCTCCCATACACTCGCTGCAGCCCGTAGTCGGCGCGCCGTTCACGTCTTCACGTTCAACGGTAATTACCTGAAGTCAGTGTAGCCCTTGCCACGACTGGCATAGTCAATGAGCAGCCCGGACAGCGGCGACGAAATCATGCCGCCGATGCTCCCATATACTCGTTGCAGGCCGTAGTCGGCGCGCTGCTCGCGAACTATGGCGATCACAGCGCCCTCAAACATCGCGAACGCCGTGCCTCCAATGATCCCAATAAATACGCGGACCTGTTGATATAAGAAAAAATATACAACAACTTACGATACAACTACAATACAACTTATAGTTGAACTAGGTACAACTGTATTAAAAAAAGTTTCTTTTGACAAACGTACAATATTCAAGAATTATTAAAAAATACTTGAAGATAACAAGAAACACAAAATATTATTTATCTACAGGAATATCATAATTTCCCTGTTATGTATTCAGAAGCGGTAATGTAATGACCTATATTAAGAGACCGATGTCTGTGGCTGTATCATAATGTTAACATTAAAGTACAGGCAGAGTACAGTGCATCATAATGTTGACATTAAAGTATCGTCGTCATGATATTAATTTTAACATTATGAAGTCAACTTCTTTTTGTTGTTTTTTTTTCAATATATATTTATTGTACGATATTTTTACTCAAATTGAGTGATTTCAACTGATTTGAATTTTTATATTTAGAGGTAATTACTTAGTGGATATCAATGAAAATAAAGGTAAATTGTCATTCTAAACTAATGATATGGATGTAGATAAAGTTATGTATGTGACTGTACATAATTAGGCATTAAACACTCGTGTAATCTTATTATGAAACTCGCCTACGGCTCGTTTCATAAAACCACACTCATGTTTAATGCCTCTTATTATGCGCCAGCCACATAAATAACTATTAAACAGGTAGGTAATATTATATTACATCTCACGTTGCCAGACACATTGTCGTGATCATAATTGCGTTACAACGCGGACATCCTAATCTGAGAATCATGATCACACTCAAGAAGTAATTAAAGTACCCAGTGACATAATACAATGGGCAAGTTAACTTTGTTTACTAGCACTTTAGTATGACAATAGAAGTTAGATTAGTAAACTTGATGTTTGCTGTTTGCCGACTTAGCGCTATGAGTAGATAGATACTCCTAGATCGGGGACAAGGCCGGTTTTGGTCGGTCTTCGCAGCTCCGTTCCATTGCGAAACGTGACTTATGTAATACCTTTATTATGTCCCTATTAAGCTTACGCACGTAGGTAAGCGTTCTCAGACAACCACGAAGTTGGGATGATATACCTACAAAGGATTCCTCTTGTATTTTAGACAGTACGAAGGCACGGAGCAGTGCATTAAGATATCTGATTTAATACTTTCTCTTCGGATGATTGTTATGTAAATTTTACACATTCATCAACCTGCAGTATTTACTTTTTGTCTCGTACTCATGATCCTATTGGATTAACACGTAATATTTTTACATACATCATTCTTCTTTAGTCAAAACAAAGTGCTTTAGTCAAAATAGGTAGACTCGAGCAAACTTATGCAGTTTTCCAGAGCAGAACATATTGAAATGCAGCAACATATCATCGTATCATATTCCGAATAGCAATAATAAACATACGTACACAAACGACCTAGCCTGACAACTATGTTAAGGAAACGTATACCTACTTAGATAACTTCAATGGTATGGCCATGTAGCAAGTGGGCCGCAACTGGGCGCAGGGTCTCGGAACAAGATCGGTGGCAATGGGACGCTCGCACCGTATCAAGTTCGCCATTACCCAGTTAGTGGCGATTAGCCGCCAATCTTCCCATCAGCGGTCGCCGCTCAATCTGCATGCTGGCGGGCGCGCCACGTGCTCGCTTTACTATAGTTACGCTTGGAGTTCACACATTCGTAGCTAGTCCTCTACGAAACTACGCGATCGACTTTTGTCCCGCAGTCGTTTTAACGGCCAAATTGTTCTAACGCGTTAGTGGTATTTATGTGTGAGCGGTTTAGTGAAAGGTCCCACTTTGTCGCTTGCGATAAGGGCGCTTAGGCATTTCATTCACGACAAAATGGAACGTTTTTACTAAAGCGATCACATACAGGTACCTATTTATTCTTAAGTGTTTGGTACCCAACAGTATATTAACAACTCTCTACTCTCCATCTATTTATCAATGTCATATTTAGATAAAATAAATAAATATCTTGGGACATCTTAGATGAGATATTTATCATATTTAGATATTTTTGTAATAAAACGCATAGTAACAAGTACCTATTTGTATGTATCAAACCTCCTGTTCTCTGTGATCAAAGTACAACAAAACTGATCCCAGGAGACAATTTCTCAAGGTGGTACAATATTAATGTTCTTATCTACACGTGGTACCTAACTATTGTTTACCGTATATTTAAATGTCCTGGCATCAATATCTTTCTTTATGTTTAAAGTCCCTATTATACCTATACTTAATGACAAGCTGTTGGCACGTTCATTGAACGTGTCTTCTTATAAAAAATAATTCATATATTCTGTGTTACTAGATACTTGCAGTTATTTATTTCCTAGAAACATAAATACCTACACGTACCGTACGTAGAATTCCTTAATAAGTAAATAAATGCCCATTATTCACTAATGACTATTTATTACCTAATAAGCATCTATTTATTCCATTTCTGTTTAATCTATAAGCATTACATAAATAAACCGCGAACCATGACCCAATTATACAATAGTAGATTGTACAACAAGTGCATAAAGTAAGCCATTTTTAACCGAGGCAATTTTTTGGTCTGAGCGAAGCGAAGACCAAAATAGTAGACGAGGATAAAAATGGACATTTATGCCCGTGTTGTACACTCTACTTTTCACTTCGTTTGCGAGGAAAGTAAAATAGTAAAATACATTTTTCACTGCAGTTTACACAAAGTTGTCGTAAAGCAAAAGAAGAAAAAATATACAACCAATACCCGCCAACTCATTTTTTAATTATTTTTTTTAAATTTTAAACCTGGGATCAGGCTTCATATGCTCGGTTTTCTGCCAAGTCAAACATTTCGGAGCATTTTTGAACGATAATCGATATCTATTTTATGTGATTTACTAAATTTAATGATAGAAAATACAGAATTCTAATATTAAATAAAAAAATATAACAAATTTTGTCAGCTATACTATTTTATTAATCAATAAAATTGTGCAATATGTTTTAACTGTTTGGCTGTTGGGACCGATTACCTTAGCCCATCTTAGCCTTAGAAAATAATTTTACTTTTATGCTCTAGAACATGAAATGCGATTTTATGTCGTCTACGCACTACATAAAGGTGCACTTTTTGAGCATGAGAAGTGAAAAGTCTATTTATAGGCGATGTGTTTGAACTTACAGCAAGGTAGGCCCAGAAGGTGAACATGGGGTCGATGTCCTTCTGCTGTTGGCGGTTGTCGCAGAGGCTGGCGCGCGGCGCTGCGCCCGCGCACGCCGCCGCGCAACTCGGGAAACGCACGGCGCCCGCGCGCACTGTCACCCCGCTCGAGCCCTGCGATAATATGAGCATAATTATTTAGCAACTTAATGAAAAAATTAACGAGCGCTCATCCATGTGCGGCTTGTCATACAAAATGTATGCAGGGCATGCGTTTGGAATTACTCTATTAGGTTTATTTCCGTTCATCTCACCCGAATGCATTGGCTGAGGCACGGGACGACTACGCGGGGAACTACCCGTACGTGCTATCTTGTCCATACATTACTATGAAAACTGAGCCTTCGGGTTCCCAAATCTGCTTCCCCAATTCGGAAACCACATTTGGACATAACGTGAGCTACTGGGGTAAGTTTCACGTTCACGCCCGAAACGCAGCAACGGTGCCTACTCTTTCCATAGTGCCTATCTGTCTACAGATTGTATTGTATATTAATGACTGTAATACTAAATACCGATACCTGAGGTTTTAAGTTTCACGTTCACATCCCCCAAAATTCAACAAGGGAACCTTTTCAGTAAGCCTTCATTGTGCTCATCATGACTGTAATTCTAAATAGGTATAGGTACTTCTGTATTTAAAATTGTTAATAAATAATCATTGTTTTCAAACAAAAGAAAATGCATGCCGCACACGCACAAACAATAGTGTAAAAGTGCAGTTGAAATAAGAACCTCTCTCTTTCCTAATAATATGACATGGTAAAATTAAAATAAATCATAATAATTCTTGGACCTTACCTTGCTCAAATTGTCAACACAAGTGGTGCTTTCGATCCCACTGACATCTTTTACGAAATCCGATTGGCTCTCCCAACCTGTAATTGCTTTAACAGTGTATTTCCTCGGCTCTATTTCAGCCTGTTCGGCGTCGTGTGATATCCTTATACGAAAATTATCCTCATCGTTTACATCCTTCTGTTCTGATAGAAAACTATCCCAGGCAAAATAGCACGTTGCATTCTGCGAGTCGTTACTACATTCCATATTGTAGAGTTGCGGTGCTGGGAAGAATATTTGTTTCAGTGGAACTAAACTAGCACTGGTATTAAATAAAGGATCATTGGTTAATATTCTCGCCGTGCTCTTGTCTTTCTTAGGCACCATTGGCTTGAGGAACGAGGACACCGTATGCCGGTAGACGAGCTGCTGCGAGCTGACCGGTGACTGCATTTGTATGACGTACGAGTGCATGTGCAACATCTCATCAGTTTGGTCTTTGGTCATGTCCAATGGGAGGTCACATACAAAACCGCACGACAGTGTCCTATAACAAAGGATATTTTTAGCCAAGTATTTGCACTAACGAACTGATAAATAATCTAAATCGTTACAGAAATTACGAGATGAGCGAAAGGCAGCATTTTCAATGTCATTTGCTAAAGATATTTTTTATTGAAGAGACAAGCGGCGCGTTAGGGCTGTTTTACTTTGTTGCCGTAGTTCTCACAGCACTAGCACTTTATTAGCATGGTATATCCACAAGCTCATGTGAGGCTCATAGCACCCCACACTAGAGTGTCCCGTCAATGTATGGAAAAAAAATTTTTTTGAGCTACAGTTTCCCGAGAGGCATCAATTTTTTTGTAAATTTACACACATTCCGAAACGAGTAAAAAAAATATATATGTCATCTTTAGGGCTCTACCGCAGTGTAAAGATTTGATTTTTTTTCTATTTTTCCGAAAAAAATTATGTGCCAAAATATGTTTACATATAATTATAGTATTTTTTTTATAAAAATTAATTAAATAAAAAATATAGGAAAAAAACAAATTAAAAAAAATCCATATTACAGTATATATTTTTTCTTATTATTTTTAATTTTATAGCTTGTCTTAAATCTATATTGCATGAAAAATATCATTTTTTCATTTTCAGCCCAGGGCGCCGAATTAAAAAAGTTTTTATTTGAAAACTTCAAACGATGGTAGAGCCCTAAAGATTTAGTCTAAAAATTTTTTTATTATTTTTCCCGTAATCTAAAATTTATTTAGAGGCTTTTGGTAGGTCTCGCGTAAAAAAGTCAAATTCGGGACACTCTACCCCACACTCACTTGAAATTAGTAAGTCATAGGCGTAGGGGTGCAGTGGGCGGCAGGGGTAGTCGTGCACATAGCGTAGGCGCAGCGCGGTACCATCGCAGCTGCGCGGCAGGCGGGAACGTCACCGTGATGCGGCCCACCGGCACCGCCCGCAGTAACTTAAACAGCTGAATGCGTGCAAGTGACAAGACTCACGTGAGGTTGACGTCATAGGCGTAGGGGTGCAGCGGGCGGCAGGGGTAGTCGTGCACGTGGCGCAGGCGCAGCGCGGCGCCGTCGCAGCTGGCCAGCAGCTGCACGGCGGGCGGGAACGTCACCGTGATGCGGCCCACGGGAACCGCCAGCAGCAGCAACGCCGACGCGCCGCCCAGCGCCGACGACAGCGCTAGCAATAGCTGAACACAAACAAATATTTTTTTTATTTTCTAGTATACAGTCTCTGGCCATATAGTATCTAGCGTTGTGTTGTGAAGGCTGCAAAAATATTCGCCGTCTCGATAGTAATATATTACGCTATAAACGTACGCTAACTCAAGGTCAAAACATAACTAACCTAACAAATTATACAATACTTATAGTACGGTCAAATCGTACATTAAACTCGTAAAACATGTAGTAAAGCTGCATTTTTGGTATGTTATTTAGACACCATAGGGCAGTATAAAACCACATTTTGCAAGCAAAAAAAAGTTGTGCTAGCTGCGTTATACGTAAAAAACTGTGAAATTTACTGTCTATTTTTAGTTTCTGATTTTTATAAAAAAAGCCTTACGTTTTTTGACAAAATGTATCAGGTAACGTTTAAAGATGAATGAATTTGTAACAAGATGAGATAACGTGCATTACCGTAGGTCTTATAGTTTCAGAGATTCGAGACTTCAAATAGTACCCTGTTTTGTAAACTAGATAAAATGTTGAGTTTTGCTAACGTTTTAATATCGCCTTACCTAATTATGCTACGAAAAACATGAAATAATTATCTTATAGCGCATTTAATATTCTTTCATTTAAGGGTAAAATCAGGTCAGTAAACTTTGTAATTGAAACTAAAAACGCGAAATTCGTTGGTTCGTTCGTTGGTTTAATATCGCCTTACCTAATTATGCTACGAAAAACATGAAATAATTATCTTATAGCGCATTTAATATTCTTTCATTTAAGGGTAAAATCAGGTCAGTAAACTTTGTAATTGAAACTAAAAACGCGAAATTCAAAAAGCAGGAGGTCCGCTATCTAAGTTTTTCATACAAATGGCAAGTCGTGTTGCAAAGCTGCAATTTTTGTATATTATATAGGCCCTATAGGGATTTACGAAAATGCATATTACAAGAAAAAAAAAGGATTTAGGTATAGGACGTAAAAAAACTGAAAAAAATCGGACTTTTTTTAGTTTTTGACGTTTAACTAAAAAACTATAACTTTTTGATACTAATTGCTATAAAACTATGAAAGAATATTAAATTTGAAAGGATTTGAGCTACCTTGCATTACCCTAAATTATATAGATTTAGAGATACGACATTTCAAAATGTGCCCTTCATTAAGTTAAGAAAATAAATGCATGTTTTGAAGCCTCGTATACCCCCAACTATAAGACTTACAGTAATTGTTATCGGCTCAATTTGTTCCAAATTTAATGTAGTTATTATCTACAATTACTTTTTATTCTTAGCGCGAACGTTTTGCCAATATTTAGTGAATAGCTTTAACGTAACCTAAAATTTGTTTATGTTTTGATAAAAGGGCACTTTATGAAATGTCGTATCTCAAAATATATATATTTTACGGTGATGCAACGTAGCTCAAATCCTTTCAAATTTAATGTTATTTCTTAGTTTTATAGCAATCAGTATCAAAAAGATAATAGATTTTTAGTTAAACGTCAAAAACTAAAAAAAGTGCGATTTTTTTTCCGTTTTTTAAGTCTTATGCCCAAATTATTTTTTTGTTTTTCTTTTAATATGCATTTTCGTATATATCTATAAGGCCTTTATAATATACCAAAATTGCAGCTTTGCAACTCGACTTGCGATTTGTATGAAAAACTTAGATAGCGGGCCTCCTGCCTTTGGAATTTCGGGTTTATACTTTCAACTACAAAGTTCACTGACCTAATTTTACCCTTAAATTAAAGAATATTAAGTGCGCTATAAGGTCATTATTGCATGTTTTTCGTAGCATAATTAGGTGAGGCGATATTAAGTCGAAAACGTTAGCAAAACACAAAATTTTATCTAGTTTACAAAAAGGGGTACTTTTTAAAGTCTCGAATCTCTGAAACTATAAGACCTACGGTAATGCATGTTAGCTCAACTTGTTGGAAATTTATTAGTCTTTAAACGTTTATGTACATATGATATCAAAAAACGTAAGGTTTTTTTAAATAAAAATCAGAAACTATAAAATGGCCGTAAATTTCGCAGTTTTTCACGTACTACCCAGCTAGCACAACTTTTTTTTGCTTGTAAAATATAGTTTTATACTGTCCTATGCTGTGCTGTCTAAACAACATACCAAAAATGCAGCGATACTAACTACTTGATTTGCGAGTTTAGGGTAAAATTATGCACGATTTGACCGTACTATTACTCGTATATCAATAAATTAATATCGATGGGAAATCCCTAGGCATTTTTATTCACCACATAAAAACTTGTACCTATGTCTGATCTATAGGTACATAGTATTGCCGTTTTTTACTATTACGGAGGTTATCGAATGTGATGACGACTTCAGGAAAAGGAAATGAAAATATATGACGAAAAATAAGCAATGAAACAAACCACCGCTATTAGCAGGTACCTTTATAACTACATTACAATCTGTGTCCTTAGCATGAGTTGATTGTGTGGGCAAACGTAAGTATTTGCGAACTTTTGTTCGAACTTTTTACTAGCTTTCACTAATATCCTGGAAAAAGCGGGATGCACTTGCACAGAAAGTAAATCAAACAGATATTAACGTAAACACGCTACCTCCAAGGCGGCGATGTAAGTTTTTACCTACAGGGTATCAATTTAGTCCCTGCAATCATTTGCCGGGTACCTAAATATTATGTTCATAACGAATGAGCGCCTTTTGTCATGGCACCAAACTTGAAACGCGTAAAAATATTCTCTTATACATATTGGCTGGCTAAGGTTGATATTTTGTAGCAGAGTGTCAATATTTGTACCTATACTTTATTAATTTCATTCCTGAAGGCTTCCTATTATAGTGCCGCGTTTACCAGTTATCGTTGTTGCCGTCACGTTCTGACACGACACGTAGCTATGCAAGTACGAAAGTGACGCGATAAATGGCAAAAATAGCACCATCATAAAGATAAGACCAGGTCTTCTTTGGAACTTAGAAAGTTGATTACTAACTAAGATAACTAAGGATTGTACCTAGTGTACCTACCTACTCGTATATTATAGCGTGCCACAAAAAGCAAACTTATGACCGACCTCGGCTGCCTCGACAACCAATACAACTATCTATTAACATGGATGCGCATTGTGCAACATAATGTGACATGTTCATAGGCGGAAAACTGCTCTGATAACATCATCATTACTCGTCATCATGACAGCGTAATGAATATTAAATAATAGTGCTTTGTTTCAAGTGGAAGGTAGGTAGGTATGTACGAGTTCTAATATAATTAATCGTAAGTTTACGCGATTGAGACCCGTTTGTCTTTAAAACAACAGTGTGTTACCATGACCTATTTTACGAAAATGGGTTAATACGCATTACTAGGA
>JALPQI010007093.1:0-20423 GCA_025490895.1 Thaumatotibia leucotreta | reverse complement strand
GGAAAAAATTGTATAAGTGCCAATATGGACCCACCATTTCCATACGTGATTGTGGTTACGTGACTTATCGCTGTGGCACTTACTGACATTTATGACATCTTGGCCAAGCCTGCAGAACAGGATGCTTAGCCAAGTTGCCAATCGCTAGCGCTTAGTCGTCAATCGTAAACGAAAGGCAGCTAACTGTCTTTGTCGCACTAATATGAAAGAGTGACAGAGAGGGAAAACTACGATACGCTATCAAGCGTTAGCGATTGGCAACTTGGCTAAGCATCCTGAACTAATTTCATCGTCCTACAAATTCTTGACGATGGCAATGGCACACAGGAACATTAATTGATCTTGCCACGCTAGGCATCTCACTGCATAACAAGTACGAGTATGCATTCAGTAAAAACGATTGTTTTGTACCTACATAAAACAAAGAGAGTGCTGCTCTGCTAGCGTTATTATTGGCCAGACCGCCAGGCCAGGAAGTCATTATTATTGCGCTTGCCGACCTCTGTAGCGTTATTCGCTGGGGAAACCAGTACAATACGAGTAGCTTCGATAGTGCATGGTCGCACCCCAAGTTCCATTTATTTTTACAACTTGCTCTCATACATTTTCGGGCGCAGGTTTATCACTGGTTCACACAATGTTATCGAGGCATTTTTTTATAATTACCTGCATTCAAGATTCTCCATAATTATTTCTAACTTTTCTGACGTACTACACGTCGCATACTCATTTTCGTATTACACACAATGTTATTCCTGGGTCGTACAGATTTTTTTGTATGTGGACATATGAAAGTTAAAGGCTCTGGGTGCTTAGCCAAGTTGCCAATCGCTAGCGCTTAATCGTCAATCGTAAGCGAAAGGCAGCTAACTGTCTTTGTCGCATTAATATGAAAGAGTGACAGAGAGGGAAAACTACGATACGCTACTAAGCGCTAGCGATTGGCAACTTGGCTAAGCATGCAGGAACCCTAATTTTCTTGTTAGACGAATACAAATCGGTGGCTTTTGGTCCTTAAGAATTATGTATGTGGTCAAAATCGAATTTATATATCCTAGAACCGTTACCTTTCGCAATGTCCACAGAAAAACGCCCATTTTGGCGAACGCTGTATGACACTCCTGTGTTTGAATTTGGCTGTGTAAAATTAGATAGCCTACCCTATAGTAGTAATGATAAACCACGAACCTTGTAGTGTTCGAAACGTCGGGATGTAATTAATTAAAACGCGACATTGAATAACTATCGAGGTAAGCGTAGACAATATTAGCCTAATGTTCAAAAGTTAGGTTGGTCGTAAAAGGGCATTTTCGCGAGAAGAGATCAAAAAAAAAATTTTTTTAAGGTAGGTAAATTTAATGTTTTTCCTACTCAGAATAACGAGTTCTTTCAATCTAGGAGAAAAAAAGTACAAGAAAAAAGTGGTCCCACATTTTTCATACATTTTACATGCTTTCCACTTTGTAACCGCTGTACAAAGTGTTTGAAAAACGGTTACGTAATAGAAACAAGAATTTAGGACACTTTTTTTCTTCTAGTAGGATCGAAAGAGCTCGTGATTCTGAGCAGGAAAAACATAAAATTTACCTGTTTCAGAAAAATAAGTTTTTGTATCTCTTCTCGCGAAAATGCCCAAAACTGGTAAGCATGAAAATGGGACTCATAAAAGCTCGCGAAACCAATGGCAATACTCCTGTGTACGGTAGACGGTCAGGATTCATATAAGTGTAAAATTTTAAAGTAGAGCATGTAACGTTGTTTCGGAATTGTTTCTCATTTCTCTTTACAATACCTCATTTGTGTACAAGCATGTCCATGTAAGAAGTAAATATTTGAAACGTGTATTCAAGTTTGAAGAATTGTGTTCGTTGTCTATTAGGACAAAGTATTTAAAATCTATTTTTACGTTTTTATTCTTACACGAGCATTGTGACTATGTAATAAAAAGGCCTTAATTATAACAAAATTAATTAATCGCCTATATGTTTGCATACCTTAAAAATTATTTATCTTACAATGATAAAAAATATATTTAGGTAAAATATACTAAGCCCTTTCATTTGATATAGTTTGCTATGGCTATTTGGTAAAAATAACTTTTTACTTTCATTTTCTAATTTATCCGCCAAAAGTAGCCCTCATATTTAAAACACATGTATTCACGTTCCATCGTTGGGCCACCAAATTAGGTACATATGTAATATGTGTGCCAAATTTTAACTCAATCGGTCCAGTACTTTCGGAGCAAATCGGCTAACAGACGGACAGAAAGCCAGCCAGACAAGCGAGTGATCCTATAAGGGTACCGTTTTTCCTTTTGAGGTACGGAACCCTAAAAAAGTTTTTAGGGTTGCGTATCTGTGGTTCTACTTTTGAAGTAACAGGCATACAAAGCCTGCGGTATCTAAATGCTAACCACCAAGACAAGAGGGTATTATGCAAAGATTGTTGATCGTCCCGTCGTACAAAAAATGCAATCGTTGCAAAACAAGATACCATAGTCAGATTTTGCTTGACTGTTAATTCCAAGTCACGAGCTGAGCTGACACACAATCTAGAGCTAAGTTTTGTTTTTTAAACAGGCGACGACGCTACAATATTGAATGCGAATAAAAATATTCACAGTAGTTGTAATACATTGGTTTTAATTTCATAGTACAAACAAGGCTGTGAGCGGGGAAACTGGAAAGCTTTTGCGCCACACGTACCTATAAAAATTAATCTTAATAAAAATAATGAATTTTCACGTGGATGGTATCTTTTTAATATTAAAGTAGGTCGGGTCGACATACTTTGCATATGAAAATGAATGCAAATAAAATTAACTCTTCCGAATCATCAGTCAGAACATTTAAAATGTTCTCATGTCATATTATTTGTCAAGCGTCCCTAACTAAATAGATTCGATATATGGAGCCTGAGCCTGACATCAAACATATACATTTTCTAGATTAAATATTTAGTTAGTATTTTAAATCATACAAAACTATATTTCACGAATATATTTATCCGAGAATAGGTAGTGAAACAGGCCGTAAGTCTAATCAAGTAGCAACTATTAAACTTGTGTTCCTATGATAACTTACAGCGACGAAAAATGATTCCCAGTACTATTTCGCACTATTAAAATTGTAATGTTTTCCGTCGTTTTTGACTTTGTATCAAGTAGGTAAGCATCATATTATGAGGTTTGAAACCCCCATATAAGGTTAACCGCAGGTATTGAGAGCGATTGATCGATAACACGGGTAATAATATCAAGTACGTACACACACTGGCATACACCTAATGCGTCCGTACTATAGGATATCACGTAAAATCTGCACGTGCTATCCCCATAGGGCACATTAAATATGTATAAACAGCCCATCCCACGTTTTCAATTGAAGCGACTCCCAGCGCTTTTCGAACAGTTTCAATTCGAGCTACCTATATCCTTATTTAAGTTAAGGCTTTTTCCAAGAATGAATGTATGTTAATATAATAGGTATATATGTATATTTTCTCAAACTTGCTACGGAATGTTCATGTTACATACTTTAAATTAAACCCGGAAATACTATCTTTCCGGTGTCATGTGCAAAGATGATATGTAAAGAGATTTCATGTATTTATTTCACACCTAGGACTGCAAACAGACTGTCTTTTGTTTTGAAACGTCAAATTGTGACACTAGGTCTTCACATTCAGCCACACAAAAAAAATAACCTTAGCACTAACGTCTATACCAGCAGATAAAAGAATACCTCAAACAGATTAAAAAAAAAGTTAGGCGCGAATGTTTTTTTTTTATGTTTTACTATACTGTGCTATTGGTATATTTACAAATGTAATAGTATGGTTCGACGAAATCAGTTCGTTTTATTTCATGGCAAGTTTGAGAAAAGCACTATACAAATCTCGGCGAGAAACAGGGTTATAGGCCGCGTATTCCTATCTGGCCTCAGTTCCTTCGGCCAGATATATCTACTTGGCCTGTAACCCTTCGTTTCCCGTCGTCTATAGTAATGTACTATTTCTAGTCTCTTTCCTCATACTACAGGTACTAACCACTCCATAATCCAAAATATGGCATTACAAGTAGGTAGGGTAGGTAGGGTATAAGTACCTACATATTTATAGACATATTTTAGGAAACATTTAAGTAAAACATCTTCAAAACCACATACATTTTGATGACAGATACTACCTTATTCAAGCTTAGAAAAGTAATGAATCGAATGTTCTATGTATATAAATGTATATACTGTATAGGTTATTTGTGTCTCGTACGATGCACCCGAGGACGTCGTGACCCGTGACTGCGACTATAATTATGCCACCATAACATGGCCTTTCCTCTGTAGCCTGCTATTAATAGTTAATGTCATCTAGTGTGCTGTGATTAATTAGCTTGTTGCTTTATGGACGCGGTATTCTCGCTTGTAACTTATGCATACATGAAATTACCGTTTAGTGTAATTGCGATGAGTGAAATCAAACGTGTTGTCACGTTAGAAATGTTATGAGATTGTTAATATGTAATAGATATAACTAATTATTTAAAGATACCATTTTTTATAGGTTTTTTCATGTGATTTCTACTCAGAATCACGAACTCATTCGTTCCTAATATGAGAAAAAAAAAATGTCCCATAAGTTCCTTATACTTTTCGATCTTTCCATTCCGTAAACGTTCCGTTTTTGCTGGTGTAGGGTCCGCCCGGATAGCTACCACCGTCTTACCCGTTAACCTGCCGCTAAATAGTTAGTACTGTGTTTCGGTTTGGGGGTAAGATAGCCGGTGTAGTTACTAGCATAGAGGCAATCTATCTAAGTCCTCAGGTAGCGCATAGACGATTTTTTGGGCACTATGTCCATGGGCCTCAGTTCCCGCTTTCCATCAGGTGGGCTGAGAGCTCAGTCTACCTTCGTCACCAGTGATCGGTTTTTTGGATTCACCCTCGCGGGATTTCGCGTATAAAAAATTACGGGTGTAGCTATAAAAAAAATTAATACTATTATATTACATTATGAACAATAACATGGCAAATTGCATGGAAATACGTGTAAATAATTAAAGTTTGTTTTTCAAGTTACTATAGGAGACCCGCCGGGTGAATCCAAAAAACCGATCACTGTTCGTCACATAAATAAAATAAAAAAAACCAGGAAACGGTATAAAATGGAATGGGATACAAATCTAGTGACAGTTTTTTCTCCGATCGAAAAAGCCCGGGATTTTAAGC
Organism: Thaumatotibia leucotreta; assembly: GCA_025490895.1. Lineage (NCBI taxonomy): Eukaryota > Metazoa > Arthropoda > Insecta > Lepidoptera > Tortricidae > Thaumatotibia > Thaumatotibia leucotreta. The sequence goes on along the minus strand of JALPQI010007093.1, from coordinate 15,195 downwards.
AGGAATCGTAATAGCTACCTAAATATTCAAAGAAAAAAAAATCGTTGGAGACAAAATTTTAAAACGAAACTCATGTCGGATTTTTATTGACCTTAAATCTATGACAATCTACATATTATATACCGGAGATTGTACCGAGAATGCCAGCTGTATTTTCTCGCTGATTATTTAAGTCCTTTTGAAACGATCACCTTCATTCGTTTGAATTTCTGTTTACTTGAAGTTAAGGCCCGACCGAGACCCATATTTTAGTCTTGGCAGAGACCGAGACCGAGAATAAATTTGATTCTCGGCCGAGACCGAGACCGAGACCGAGACTTGGTAGAAAGGATAAAAAACGTATAAATTACATAAAAAGTCCCAAGTAAATACCTATAGTAAGTCCAACGTCAATCTAAATACAGCAATTTTTTCTGGATATTTTCTTTTTTTGTCTTTTTTTTTATGTAGGTACCCCAAAAACTGGTATTCGCTTACTGTAAGTTATTCCTTCCGTTAATTTTAAAGTGAAATATAAGTCAGTTCATGTCAATATGACACCAATAAAATCGCAGTAAGTTCGCGAGATGGCTTCAAGCTCGCTAATTACAGCTCATTACGAATCTCGGCCACGGCCGAGAGTACCGGCCGTTTTTGGCCGAGAGCCGAGAGGGATATCTCGGCTCGATTTTTGGCCGAGAATGCCGAGATCGAGACCGAGACCGAGATCTCGGTCGGACCTTACTTGAAGTGAACAGATGTTCCGTTCAAAAGTTACGTCATTTTTCTATTCCAGTCTGTGCAGAGAATTCTAAACGTGGTTTGCACATTTCCGGTTCAATTTGTCATGAATAGTTAGTCCGAACTGTTTCTGTATTCTTGCAAAAAAGGTGGTAAGCTTCGGCCGGGTCTATTGCAAAAAAAACTGCATACCTACTTAAAAATTTAATGAAAACAAAACTTATTTTGTTTTACGAAGTTGCCATACCCAAACCCATACCTTGACACTAAAATAATGGTTACTTCATCGCAAATGAATACTTCTAACATTTATTATGTACCTATGTCGGATTGTTTTGAGCACCACTTCCCTCTAAATATTCCTTTAAGCGAAGGCTAAATCAAAGGCTTAATATTTTATTTTAAAGCAATAGGTAGGTATGGAAAAAACAAAACAGTCCGTTAAGCTTTAAAAGAGGAAACTCAGGCCTAGTTGGTAGTGACCCTGCCTTCGAAGCTGGAGGTTCCGGGTTAGAATCCCAGCGAGGGCATTATTTGTGTATTTATTTATCATAAATAATTTGTTCCTCATCATGTCATGGTTGTCTATGTATTTAAGTATCTATATGTACCTATCTATTAAATATGTACGAGTATATCGTCGCCACCCATATTACAAGCCTTAATTAAACTTGCCGTGGGACTCTAGCCGATTTGTGTGAGATGTCTCAAGACACTTATTTAATTTACCGTTACGATGCCAAGCTAGAGATAAATTCTCTTATTTGGAAATAAAAGTAGGTATAATGGTAAAACAGATAGATACATAATTAGGTACTTCAAACTCACTTCAAAACTTACGAGGAGGAGCTTATAAGTTATCAATAATAATGTCTCACTAAGATCGCTTCACACGTATTATAAAGACATTTTAGTAATGTATTGTATGACTCGAACACTATGATTTAGTTGGACTACCTCCTCTGCTCAAACAAATACCAAATGCCAAGAAACGAAAATAGTTTTCGTTGGATTAAATATGTAGCTGCGAACGGTGTTCGCCTGGGGAAATATTTCAGAGTGCTAATGAAGGGTTGATGTTACAAATGCATTTTCGTCAAACGAGCCTTTGAGCGGGACAGGCGTGTTTTGACGGGATGACGGTTTGCCATTAGTGTAACAGACGTGGAATACTAAATAGCTCACAGTATTGATTGTAAGGACTACTGGCGCTTAAGCCCTAGATTTTCGTAACTTCTATACAGGTCCATTCCATATCATAACAATATGTTTTCAATGATATAATTTTCACACCTAAATGATACATTTAGTGTGTACGGTTACGGCATGTACGGTTACGGCTAGGCTGGGTACGGATGATTACACTACTTTTTTACTAAAAATATTACCTAAATACAATTATATTTTCAGTTTTCTACCTTATTTGAATGAATAGTGGTTACGACAGAATTATATGTATGTAGGTGTATCGTTCTCCCATTTAACTGATAGTAACTTCGTCTTTTATTTTTAACTTCTTTCGCTCTATTTGATAATTAATTTATTTTTAATTGTTAAATTAATTTAATAAAATGTTCAGATTAAACCTTTATTCTCAAATCTCCATGACAGAATGATAAAACCTAAAAGTAATACATTTTTATAGCTACGTTTTTTAGTATCCTAACCTAAACTTAGCCTGTTCTAGGAAGCTCAAACGTTTTCCTTAAGAATACGACGACATAACTCTGAAAGTACCTACTCCCCACTTTCAATTTGCGAAGCGAACGACCCTACTTTTCAATTGAGAAGCTTTTTAGCTGTAATTACTATTCCCTAGAGACGTCACTAAAGCTTAAGCCTTTAAGGTAGACGTGCCAATGCTCGACACTTACATGGCACCATGTTACGTTTCGACATTATAATGACATAAGATTGAAGGCCATGTATTTAGTCAGCGATAGCGACGAGCACTGGCACGGTTAAGTGGTTTTCTGGAAGACATCACTGTTTAGCGATAAGGCCGCCTTTTGTTTGCCTTTTTCAAACTAAGTTTTTGTCATTTGTTCTGTACCTTTCATTTGTCTTTGAGGTGCAATAAAAATTAAATAAGATGTGGAAGTCAGGTAACAATAATTGTATATTTTATTGTTACCTGACTTCCACATCTTATCAACAGTGTGGAGTTGTTTGGATGTGAGATGTTACATGTTCTGTGAAAATTATGTGATTTTATTACTAACACGTACGACAAGTGCACTCGATTTATGTTTAAGTACCTAATGTCATCATAAGTATAAGTTGCATTACATAATATATTATTAAGTCATTAACTGAACAACTCGTGGCCGTACCATTACTTTTCAGTTATCGGTTATGGTAGGTTTTACTCGATACTTACTAAGTCATGATACGGCTACTGTATTTATTTACTTCATTCATGCATGTGTGGATCACAAATGATTGCCCAAGTTAATGATTTTAACAAAAAAATCACCATGTATAATAGTACATTGTGCATCAAGGGAGGTAAGTACGGAATTACTAACGAGAGTGTTAGAAGCCCGACAGCCGTAGGCAGAGGGCTTTTATGACTCGAGCTAGTATTCCGCTTACCGACCGTGATCCATACAATGTTTTTAATCACACTTGCCGACAAAAAATAGTTTTAAGACAATATTATTAAATGACGTACTGACATTTCTATTACTCCCTAGGAAATTTCACTTTTCTGTTATTCTGGCTATGCAAGCAAGCAATGGCGAGCTTAGACAGCAAGTGTGATGAAAAATCCAATATCGACAAACGTGTGATCGTGTTCCGCTGCAATCCATTTTCTCTTCAAAATACGTTTAATTGTTTCACCGGCACAGCAGATGCGTCTCGCAAAGCCGGATACAATTTAAGATTACCGGCTGTTTGAAACAACACGCCTCTAATCTTTATTTACTGCATAGCGAAATAAGGAAGTGGGATTACTTATTTATTCCTTCATATATTATATTCTTGGGTTTACATTTTGTCTGTTGTATTGTGGGTATTCTGGGAAGTCCTGTTTTTGCTTTGTCCATTTCAAATGACAAAGTACAGTAGTTCATATTTATGTGGGCACTGGGCACCGTCTACTCATTGTGAGGAGGGTTATTAACAAAGAAGTGATCATGGTAATTGCAATTATGTAGCTAACAGTTTTTAAGTATAGTTTTTTGTTTTAAGGCGATGCTATATGAGCGTATGTAAAATATCACAATGGCCTTATAAGGCCATTGTGATAAAGGGAAGGGAAGGGGGTTGTTATAGGCTTTGGGCACTGATTTCGTAAAGGCACCAGCTTGCAGATGTTTGTAGCCCAAAAGGAAGGTGAGGGCCATGGATATATACGATCTTGGGCTTTATTAATTAATTACTTTCCGTGGGTTGTGAAATTGTTTCGTTCGCCGAATGGGAAAGAGGTGCTCTCCACTTTATAGGTACTTTTTGCGCGTTCTTACTGCCAAGGGTGACGAAACCGTTTTCAGGGTTTCACAAATTTGAGAGAGAGTTGATCATAGTTATGGTATATTTATTATTTATTTTGAAGTATATCTAAACATTTATTAAAATTAGGTTCGGAATATATTATTAATCTATAGGAAGTTTTTAGATTTAGATTTAGTTTAGTTGTATATTTTTATTTATAATTTAGTTTAACAAAATTATAGTTTTAATCTTGTATATTTTGTCGAATAAATCTTTTTATTTATTAAAAAAAAATCTATCGGAAGTTAGGTATATAAATGTAATAAAATCTACATTTTATTTCAAAGCAATCTTATTTTTTTTTTTTTTGTTTTAAATTTTTAAATATATTTATTTTCAAAACTACAATTTATGTACATAGATTAAATCTAACTAATCTACTTAACCTAACCTATATCTAAGATTGGCCCTTATGGCATTGTACCGAGGATGCTGGCGGCATTTCCTCGCTGTATCGCAATACTGATGCGTTGTGCGAGGAAGTCGCCAGCTCTTCGGTCTTTAGTTACATTATAAGGCCATTGTGATATTTTACATACGCTTATTGCAATCTTATTGACGTTATCAAATAATATTTTACTCACAAGTGTCCTAGTTCTCGTACATACCTAATGTACTTAGTGAAAAAATCGTCGAAGTGAAAAAAAGCTTGCTGAAAGTATAAAGAAAATCTATATTTACGATTCGCTCTTTGCTCTAGAGCTGAATAATGTTTTATTCAAGAAATGAGACTGGCCTTTGTGTTGCTTTACACAAGCTCAAATAATTTATTAAGGACAAGGTAATCACTCCGTTTGCCAAGATAAGGATATATCTGCCATGGAAAAAAAATCGGCGACGGAAAATAAACTGTGCATTATTTACAACTTTGCACGGAACTAAGAGTGGAATAAAATAGCAGTGTATTGTGCCAAAGCGAGATGTTATAATGTCGAGAGTTGCGTGGTCGCTACAAACGGCCAAGCTCAGCTTAGCGTTGCAGTGGAGCGGGGACTGTTACAAATTTAACACTTTCCGGATAGCTTTATAGAACATTTTAACTGCACTGTACCGAGCGACGACGGAGAGCAGAGTCGTTGTTGCAATCGCGTACCGTAGTTGAATCGACTCGCAAAAACCAGTATTAAATACGCAGTTGTTATCGGGTAGCTGTAGCATGTCAGGCTTTTCTATTGGTTCGTGTATCCTAATTGGCGTTCCGTTGTCACGGTATTCCTGTTAGCTTTTTTCTCGCATTCCTCGCCTTCCGCTCTCCTGCCTCAGTTCTGTAGCCGTGCTTTTCAAGTATCGGTTAGGGTAGGTTTTACTCGATACGTAAAGCATTTTATCATGGTCGCACTGATTTATTGGACTGCAGAGTAAAACATAACGTAACTGTTACTTGCCAACTCATGGTACCTACGGCTATTGATTGATCCGTACATACAGTAGGTTCTCACACAATAACAAATAGTGTTCACATAGTTTCTAAGCGCCGGTCTGGTGCGGGTTCCTCTTATAAATAAATATCTTGGGATATCTTTCACAAACGACCTAGTTCTTTACACGGTAAGCTTAATTAAGGCTTGTGATGTGAGTACCAGGCGACGATAAATATGTATAATAGATATATACATACTCAAATATACACTAGACAGCCATGACCAAGGAACAAATTTTTGTGATAAATAAATAGACAAAATTTGTGTATAATAATGCCCTCGCCGGCATTCGAAACCGGAACCTCCAGCTTTGTAGGCAGAATCATTACCAACTAGGCAAACAATACTCTTACTATTACAGCAATTAATTATTTGCAAAAAACTGTGAAAAAATATAATAAATAACGATTCTACTGGCATATAAAAGTTTCCCAGTGCACTAGGTAAGTCACAAGAATACCTGTTCTGGAGGGTCGGCGCTCGCGACCCGACGCCACTCTGCACTCGATGCTTCGACACTTCAGGCTGTAAATTCATTGTCGAGATACGAGGGCTCTAACATTTTATACCACCTTAAAAATTATAAAATGTTTCATTGCCTAGCCTTAGCGTGCACAATTTACAAGTAGGTACCTAGTTACAAAATAGGGCTAAAATCCCTGCAGTATAAATGTTTGCACTTACATACAATACATTTGAAAATTGTAATGTTTTCTTTTGTTCGGTTGTGGTGTATAGAGTTAACCTTTAAACATAGCCATAATTTAGGATAGATCGAATTTATTTGCCTTTGTACTTATTTGAAACCTCGATAAGTATTTTTCATGTAACACGTATTTTTATAGGTACTACATAAAGAATAAATGGTTGGTAAAAAATGAAACGATAATGATATTAGCTCATCTCTTATTAATCTTAGGGGTCCTACCTGGGGTGTGGCCAAAGGGCTACAACCATGATTTGACCTGATGCGGATTGCGGAGTAGTAATAGGGTAAGGTGGAAATTACTGACACTCAGATTGATTATTAAATTTCTATGATAAGCACATCTGTTACGAAATTGTGGTATTAACGTTGCATTATGTTGCTTGATTTTTCAAAGAATCTGTTATTTACATATATTAACGACCACTCTGGGTCACAAACACCAACTCACTCCTCTTCTATATCTATTCTCTCCTTTATTGACCTGTCGTGGTCGCATTCTGACTCATCCGGTTTTACTCTAAACCTACAGTTAGGGCTAACATGCAACCCGTACATACATCTATTAGATGCAGCTTGAAATTTCCTCAGACAAGCATTTGCCAAATTTAACGAATCCAGTGAAGCGTTAAAATACTCCATTTGCCAACTTAGCTAGATATCACCTACCTAAATGTTTTTGCTAAGTAAGCGACTTCGTTGCTGTTGCTAGAGGTTCTTAATTTTTAATTACCTACCTACTGGTAGTCTCAGTTCGGAGCTTTGTCGCAGTGGTTGTGAGTCGATGCTCTGTAGCTTGGCGCCTTGAACTTTATTTAATTTCCTGATTGCGCAAACGAAAACTAGCGAGAAACGAACCGCAGACCCGCAACCGACTAATGTTGTTTGAACTTTACGGAGTGCGAACTTGTATTTAGACACCTTTATTTGTGTACCTATTTACCCTGTTATATTCCCATACTCTCACCCTTCGTGTACCTTTTTCGGTCGTATGATGTATTTTCGTTTTAGTATCAATTTGTTTCGTTTTATTAGAGAAAATTTAGAATTTCTTATAATATTACACTGATTGAGCTGAAGAATAATACGATTGTTCGATTCAGATGTCATGGTGTGATTTTTTATTAGTAATGAATGCCAATCTCACCAATCTCTTTTTTTTCGAAAATCTTAATAAGTTTAATATAATATTAAATTGTAAGCCACGGTCCCAGTTAACTCTTCGGCGATAAACGTCCGCTATACAGGTATTTAATTTTGAAAATGTTGTTATTTTCATTTCATTATTTTATATTCGATATCCTTGTTTCATTTTGAATTAAATACCATTGATTGGATGCTATAAATTAAGGTAAAGCAAAAAAAAATATTTAATTGTTTTGTCGTTCTACCAAAATGTCCTGCCAGACTGGCTGGTTTTTCGGCGGTAAACCTAAATTCAATTGGCGACTCGGCAACCCCAATGAGTAACAGTATTCGTTTATAAAATATATTCCGGTAACTGAGAGTGCGATGCCTTTCTTCTTGGTCGTAACAAGTTGATAACAGACAGTCGTACAAGTTTTAAGTATGTAAGTTTATACATCGTGGTTTGTACGTACATTTTAATAAAAAAAATCACACACAGCACGACACGATAAAACTGCGAGACAGGATATTTTAATTTAGTTATTACGTTGCCGTTTATTTTAATTTAGTTATTCTCACAAAAACTCGTGTAATTTCTAACAGGTACAAGTATACATTTTATATAAGACTGCCCAAAAAAGGAGTGTATTGTTTTCAGGGTTCCTGTATGTGAATGGGTAATTGGGTATGTACCCCTAGATAGGTATTTCCCTAATGCTTCACCTGATTTTGAAGTATGAGGTAACGCTTGAATCCGTATGCTACCGACTGCGATTATCTTCATAGGCTATATGACGTTACGGTAAAACAATATGACAGCGTATACTTAAACCTACTTGCAATAAAATATGAAACATTAAACAGTTCAGAATTATAATTAAAAAAATGTATATCGGAAATTTTCCTTCCATTATTATAAGTTTTAGTAGAAGTTACAAACTTATCGCTCTGATTACGATAATTTGCGCTCTAGTGTACATTCACAGTAACATCATTGTATCAACTTTAGCAGAATCTTTACTTGAAACACGTTTCATAATTCCATTAACTTGAAGAAGCTAGTCGTAAAAAATACTCCATTGCGTAAATGATGGTTTTAATAAATGTCGACATTTTATGAGACAGTGATAAAGGGAGGTCAAAGTTGTAAAATGGTTGCCGTGGTAGAATAAACCGAAATAAATATTTCTATAATTTTTGTTTTTTGGTGCGTTTATTTCTCCACATTTATTTACGGATTTAGGCAGGTTTACTGTAAATTATATTATTTGAAGGGAGGCTGGGAGGAAGACAGTTCCACACCAAACTCAACTTTCGGGACGCTGAAGCGGTCCATGCTGCGGAAGATAGGAGTCGTTGCGGAAGTTCGTGAAGGAAAAATTGGTGACTTGATAAGTCACGGCCCCCAGCATTGGGTATAGACGCAAGGAGGAGGAGGGTAAATTAATATCAAATAATAAAAAAAATTAAAGAAACTCGAACTGACAAAATATTTTCGGAACAAGCTTAATGTACCTTATATTATGCAAAATATTACCCGTTATATTACGACGTTCTGTTCTGATATCATATTCGATACTTATTAAGATGATGTTGTGAATGTATGTGAGGTAATGAAAGTAAATTTTTGTGATTTTAAATTAGCCAATATATATTTTTAATATATTTATTTTCAAAACTACAATTTATGTACATAGATTAAATCTAACTAATCTACTTAACCTAACCTATATCTAAGATTGGCCCTTGTGGCATTGTACCGAGGATGCTGGCGGCATTTCCTCGCTGTATCGCAATACTGATGCGTTGTGCGAGGAAGTCGCCAGCCCTTCGGTCTTTAGTTACATCAATTAGCCTAATTAATAATACAGAAACAATTCATGAATGAGACCCATTTTTCTTCTTTTATCTTTGCAGAATCCGTTACCTGAAACGGAAACTTTAAGCCTTAAAGGATTTCTCCTTCATCAGTCTTTCTGTCCGCATTGTGAAATCATTTTCTCTAAATTGGGTGACATATCCAGCTGCAAGTTTATATTAAACTCTCAAATCTGAATGATGTCTCTTAATTTTTAGGAAAACATTCTACTTTTACGTCATTGTCATCAGTTTATGTTGCACATATTTATACAAGAACCGACACTTGTAAAACCTGTGAGAGACTTCCCGTTGATATACATATTATACATATTGAATACAAATTATTAGGGGAAGGAGGAATAAAAATACACTTTACCAGAATACGAAATATACGTATTGAACTGAACATGCCTTTCAAATTGATTACCACTCTTTTTATTACATTTCAGTATTTAGTATGACTTTTCAGTTGCTTACATATTAATGTGACACATGCTGAGATTAGTATAACAGGTAATATGTAGGGTAGGTACACATATTTTTAATTGGTAAATCGTATATTTCAACTTACAGTTGTTCGGGGTTGCGGCAGTAGCAGATGTGTGGGTGGGGACACTTGGATCACTACACCATTTTACAGGGTGATCTAGGAGACGTGGTCAGTTTTAATTTTTTTAATTTCACTAACAACTAGGTAGCTACACTAGCTACTAGCTTTACTCTGATCAAACAATATGTATAGCAGTATTTTCGATTCCATGTCGAACATCCTAGCAACATTGTCATAATAGGGTCATTGGTCAGATTTAGGTTATCGTCTTTTCGATGGACATACCTAAAGTTAAGGAATTCCTGTACTAATTTTGGGATAAAACAATTGACGGTACAACTAGGGTCGCCGGTCTACAGCCCATGCAATAAAATCGTAACTAATATTTAAGGGGTCTGTTAACTTTTGACCACCGAGTGGACAACTTTTGTTTTTCCGACTGAAAATAACCCAATAATAATATTCACTGGTAAAAGACTACTGCAGTAGTACATTTCACCAAAAGTACGGCCATTTAAAAGCATCATCATTAAATATGTGCGCCGAGCCCCTATTGAATTGGTTTTGTATCCATTAGGTATTGAGTAAAAAAATTGTAAATAAGTTTTTAAATTATCTAAATTAGATAAAGCCCGCCGTAGTTAACTAACACGGTGGAGTCGTCCGAACCGTACGTGTGCATTGTACAAACTTTCAAAATGGCTAATTATGTATTACGAAATTGTAGTGCAAGCGGGGTGGCAAATTTGCAGAACGCTTACACGTTTTTAATTTTAAGACAAGAGAGGTAGAATTTCATAACTTTGTTTTAAAAAAAATAAACGAATGCTCATTTGAAGCTGGAACTTTTCGATGAGTAACATTACATAAACTAGTATAGTATCCTACTTTAAAATAACCTTTTAATTCTTATGCAACATGGACTGAAACCACAGGCAAAGATGGACATCATAAATTTTATAGAGAAAAACGTTTTTTTTTTACTTGCTTACTTACAAGAAATGTTACATAATATATTTCTTATTTTTTATTCCACACCAACACACATGCCGCTTGATAGTGTGCAGCCACAGTAGCCTATGAAAGCCAGAGCTGTCACACGGTTGTTTTTGAATTTTGGAAAACAGGTTGGTTTACTGAGGCGATGGTAAGGCGGACCAGAGAAATGCAGTGATAAATTACGTCGACCACCAGTCGTCGAACACACAGTGTATCCTATATGAGCACCTTATTAGCAGGAAGTTTTTTAAGCAACCTTAATAATTGTTAGATTTATGAGTAATTCTTGCTACCCAGGAAATAGTATTATTATTGTTTCCCAGAAAAAGTCTACCGATTAAACGTAGAAAAGACGATTCATTTGTGAAAGCATAAAAGTTTTTAACCGATAGCTGGACTGAGTTGCTCCTTTCTGTTTCAGTACATGCACTCGTGTGAGTGTGCTGTCTCGAAACTTTTGGAATTCCCAACTCTGTATTTGGAGATTTAGTACGCGCTGGTTGGGCCAAATTTACACGGTATTTACAATTATCTCTGAGTCTGAACAAGGTTACGTAAGCTCTTTCTTAATTATTTCATATAAATACATAAAATAGGGATAAGTTCGCCTTTGTACTATATCTCTGTAAATAATTGTGTTATAAAATGTTTGGTGTACAATAAAGTGATTTACTACTACTACTACTACTAAAATAAATAAATGTTGTATCAGACATAAATTCGACAGAAAGTCTCATTCGATTTGTATTGCGGGACTTTTTTACTGGGAGACCATGTATAGATAGACATGTACAAATAAGTATTTACATACAATACTTAACGAAAAGCAACTGCAAAGACTTTCGAGGATAGCGATTCTTGCACTGTCCTCTAAATAAAGAATTATTTATGATACATAATTAAAATACTCCCATATACAATGGGTAGGTAGGGTTACAACCATAAGATTTATTGTATTCTACACTGTCCATGGACTAATTGTATTAGTCCATGACATGATGACACTATCGTACTCAGTCACACTTTAATCATTAAACTTAAATAAATCACCAATTATCACCATAGGGTAGGGGGGGTCATCGGACAAATCACGTGAAATTCATTACTGAACAGCATTGTTTTCAAACACTTTTTGAGTATAACCAGGTGTCAAACCCTGAAGTAAGTATTAAAACTTCGCGAATCAGGGTGTAATCGATAAGTGTTTACAGGCCATAATTCCGTAAATATGAGGGATATCCGAAAACATTTTACTGATATTGAAAGTACGTTATCCTACGAGTAAAATTACATTAATAACTTTTTCTAAATAGATGAAGTAATATGAAAAATACTAACTTAAAACGCTCCCATACATTTAGTATGACGACTTACAGCCTTAAAGAATGTCGGGTGTCGTAAGAGATAAAACTGTTAGAGATTCGTTATTTGTACGAATACATTATAATAAAATAATAATACTACCGTTTCTGAAATAATTAATCTAACATTTATTCTTAAATAAAAAAATATTCGTATTAAACTAGTCTTTGAATGAACGGTTACGTACTAAATGTATGGAGGGTTTGAAGTTAATATTTGAGATATTTCTGATTTTATTTCAAAAAAGTTACTAGTGTTATTTTACTCGTTGGGTAATGCACTTTCGATATCAGTTATTTTTTTTCTGATATCTCTCATATTTACGGAATTATGGCGTGTAAACACTTATCGATTACACCCTGTATACCATAGATGGCAAAACAGTTTTTTCCCCATCACGTGTGCTTAATAAAGTACGTAAATTCAAGTGGTAACTTAAATAGTCCTTTTAGGACATATTGTCTAATTTCACGACATATTGGCTGGGGGGGTGGGGGATAGATTCCTGAAAATCCAAGTATCGCCATGGGGGATGGAGGGGTCTAAAATAGGCCAAAATAGTATGACATGATTAATGGGCAAACCCTTTTCAACACAGATTTATCTCAAGAAAAACATCCTGATTGACACAAGATACCTAATATGAATTAAGTAGTACTTACCTAGCTATGTACATACCTACATAATTTAATTCATCATCGTCATCATCAGCCTATAATAGTCCACTGCGGGACGTAGGCCTCTCCTATTAATTATGCGTATAGACGCATTAGGAGGTAGGTAAATGCCCATAATCGCCACGCTGGGCACGCGGGTTGGCGATCGCAGTAATATGGCCACTATGATGACGCTGCTGCCCAACATCATTTTTTTTTATCAATTAATGGTCAGTGACACTTCAATCCCTTAGTCGACTCTTACGACACCCGCAGGAGGAGTTGGGGTGGTGACAAATGTATTCTTACTGCCGTCACCACACGGCCAAGGCCATCATTTAATTATATACATTATAATAGAATTATAGTTGGTCCATACATATGGAGCTCATTGAATGGAAACAAAAATAAACTGGTTTTGGATGGCTATATATTTCGAATAATTTACTGAAAAATAAAGGTACGTAACGTACGTACATCATTTATTGAAGTGAAACTATGAGCATGAACGAACAACGAGTTACGTATGCAAGTGGCTAACGAAATGATGTTTAAAGGGAAGACGAAAAGCCGCCGCTGTGCAAAGTTTTCTACTAAGATCTTCACAAGTCTCCTTTGCCGGTGTTAAATCAATATCTTTTGTATTTCTTGCTTTGAATAGCTTTTTCAGTCCGTTGCCAGTTGCCGATGCAGTGCAAAGCCGCTCATAGTCTCCAGCTTGAATAGTTCCAGACGATTTTATCTGAAAAAACAATATTTGGTTATATAACGTTACCGAAGACTTTTAGATGCTCGACTCACTTTATCCGCTCTCTCGTACGATTGGTCACGAATAGGCTTTGTATAACTTGATATGGCATGTTTTCTTCACTAACTTTTAGTAGGTTTCAGAACTTTCAGAGAAAGTATATAAATTGAAATAAAACCGAATAGCCTAGAAATTAAATGCGATACTTTTATGTTACTGCCCTATTTTTCTGTATTGAAGTTGTTGTCATATACAGTGTGTTACCATGACCCAAACTTTTACGAAAATGGGTAATAATACACATTTCTGGCAATCGTTTTCAAGTATTAAGAGTTGGCAAATATTTAAAGATCGGTTGTGAGCTGTCCGCATCCATTGGACACCCGCAACCTTTACAAGGTCGTCGCTCCATCTTGTGGGGGGCCTTCCCACGCTGCGCCGTCCAGTGCGTGGTCGCCACTCGAGAACACGCCGACCCCACCGGTCATCGGTCCTCCGGGCAATATGGCCAGCCCACTACCACTTCAACCTGGCGATTCTTCGGGCTACGTCAGTCACTTTCGTTCTTCTGCGGATCTCGTCATTCCTGACTGTGGAACTCTCTGGGGGAGGCCTATGTCCAGCAGTGGACGTCAATTGGCTGATGATGATGATGATGAAATATTTAAATTAACTGTACAATTAATTTCAGTTCTTTCGAACGATCAATGTAACGCGTGTCCTGCTTAGTTGTCAAACTCTGCGAGTGGCTGGGGACAGTCATTGTTGCGATAATTAACGATTCATTTTGAAGTACATTGCTTCTCACTGAACTTCTCTTAGAAAATAATTGACGGTTAAAAGATCTTTTAATAAAATAATGCTCACTATTTGGCTAAAACACTGCATCTCTAAATTCTCAATCCTCGGATTCAATAAAAGCTTACGTGGTGTTAACACACTGTATAAAACAATTGAATTGGTAATTTGATTCATACCTACTTAACAAATCCGTCGTAATTACTGTCAAATATTATCAGCTACAGACGATTACTTTACTTAAATATGCTTAGCAATAAATCGAATAAATAGAAGCTTCCAAAATTGGGAATAATCTTATGGATTGTTCTTCGTACATTTTCTGCACTTAAGGCACTGGTCTCACCGCGAGCTGCTAATCTATGAACACGGCTATAAACACCCAGCTATCAGCTATCACCGCCAGGCGAGTATCGCCGTGTCTCTTTTTTTACACGGGGGTGCGTATCTTTTGTTCGTGTTTATATACCATAGTTCATAGCTAAGTAGATCGCGGTGAGACCAGTGCCTAACGAGTTGTTACAGTCGCCAGTGTGTATGTGTAAACAACTTAATTAACTCAAACGTGAAATGTTGAGATCGTCGACTTTTCAACACATAACAATCTGAAAGAGAATGTTTTCAATGGCAACTTACATTTTTACCTACATGACATTAGGTCATGATTTTGTTTTGTAAGTAATTCTAGGTTAATATTTTTACACTTTCGTTTAGGTACCTACTTTTATAGGGGTTAGGAAGTTTGAAGA
>JALPQI010007092.1:0-47721 GCA_025490895.1 Thaumatotibia leucotreta | reverse complement strand
TATTTCTATTTTGAGTGCATGCGTATCAATATTTGTAAATTTGTGATGTAAATAATATCAATTACTGTGTTAGCTGCATTGATATAACAAATTTACCTAAGTGAGTGTATGGTGTAATGTAACTAAAAATGGACTATTTATATTATTATAAGAAGAAACGAACGACCAATTGCGCCACCGAATTAATTAATAAGCCATATTAATCAAGTAATTCGAATACGACGTCTCTACAGATCGTCCCGTTTTATTAGAGGTATGTAAATAAAAGTAAAACTAATTCTTTCGAGTTTAGTAATCGTGCTAAGTACTTGGAATCAAGATGGCGGCCACACATTTCTTTGATTTGTTTATCTATTTATAGTCTAAATTTGGACCTTTATTACGGTTTGTGTGACATTTGCACCCGTTAATTAGTGTTTTCGCATACTTTGGAGCATAAATGCATTTTCTTTAGTTCTATGTCAGAGGTTATTGAACTTGTTCAGACTTGTATTTTTGTTCGAAAAAGTTGGTCAGTAAACTAATTGAGAGAAAACCAACAAGTTTTATTGAATATAACCAAGTTGGACACAAAGATTATCTTCTTGGGCAATGTAAGTAAACATAATATAATTAATATGTGCCTTTAGAAATTATACATGGTGTTGCGATTCCAATCAAATTGTTAAGAGTTCTACTCTATTTTGTATAAGTACTGCAAGATATAAAGCGCCCACTTTAGCTAAGATTTTGGAAATTTGCCTCCACACCTTTATTTTCACCAATATTATTTATTTCACATAATTTCGCAGCTGATTATCAAAAAAAAAATTAAGGCCCACAGCAGGTACAGTCGCCATCAGTTTGTTTTATTGAGCTCCTAATGTTTTAGCACTACATATGTAAATGACCATATTAGCATAAAAACTTAAATTGTTATAAATATTTTTATTCTATAGGATTACCTAATGGTTTTTGAGCTCTAGATGTTGCACCTTCAACCCATCATAATGTCCATGGTTGACTGGTAGAGAATGCCTTATGGCATTAAGTTTGCCTTTTGTACTATTTGTTTGTGCAATAAAGTTTAAATATATAAATAAATAATTCCTACATTGTAAAAAAAATTGTAACAGTAAAACTTACCCATTAGGCTATTCCATAATAATTTTAGTATTTCCGTATATGCATAGAGAGGCTGTCCAGCAGTGGTCTGATATAGGCTGATGATGTGATGTGATATGTGATTGATGATAAGCAGAACCATCATTATTGTCATCAAGTATGGACACAGCCGCAATCACCAATTTGCTTACCCAGCTTGTGATTGGGTATTTACCTCCTAATGCTTCCTGAGGTGTAGTAAAAGGAGAGGCCAATGTCTAGCAGTAGAGTGAGATAGACTGATGATGATGATTACAAGCAGTAACTTATTTTCTATCCCTTTTACTAGATCCTCTGTGAGTATGGCGATTTACAAACAACAAAACACATGTTGCAGTTCTTCCTGTGTCAAATTATGTGCACTTTGGAAGATCTGGTAAAAGCGACTCCCCGAGGAGTAGAAGTGGCAAGACACTGGCAGAAAATAATTTAGTTAACGCTTTCGGTGACACTATGTCGACAGGCGGGGTGCTTGTATGGTTAAAGCAACTTAACTCTTTCACTGTCAGCGCAAGTGATAATAATTCAAATCATTTACACTTTACATGAAGAACAAGAAGAAGACTAGAAAGAGACATCCAATAGTAATGTTTCATAACCAGTATTGCTAATTGGGCCTAATCATTGGGAATAGTGCATTTCCGTTTAATTAGTTCAACCAATTAGAACTCTGGGCCACTCTGGTTCCAATTTTACAGAATAGGACATATTCTTGTTTATGAAACTTCTCGATTAGCAACAATATCCAACAAAATGGAACCTTTGATTGAGCTAATTATAATACAAACACTTTATTGTATACAGAATGCAATTCAATAACAATTGTCACAAAATGGGCATTTCTCAAACATTTTGTACATTTCGATCACATGTGGATGTTTTGAGAATTGCCCCTCTGCACTATTCTAAAGTGTTTATGTAAGTATATGGTTGAGCGTCATTATGTATGTGTGGGTATTCTGAACAAAAATGATTCACTATTTAACCCATTTTGGTAACAGACAAAGCTTGTTAATACCACTTTAATTAAAGATAATTTGAGTCACCATTGAATCATTTGTTGGGTTACTAACCTGCCTTATGTAAGCTTATTAAGTGGATTATACTTTTGTATCATACTAGCTGATGTAGGTCTCTCCTATTAACTAGGCATATAGACAGGTAAATGTCTATCATCGTCAAGCTGGGCAGCAATCGTAGTAGTGTGATTGTAGTGGTGGAGTGGAGCCACTTTGTTGTGCCAACGTTATTTTTATTGGGTCGGCAACGCGCATGTGACACCCTGAGGTTGCAGGCGCCCATAGGCTATGGTGACTGCTTTCCATCAGGCGGGCCGTATGCTTGTTTGCCACCGACGTGGTATAAAAAAAAAAGTTTGTTCACTATGAAGATGCTGCTGCCCAGGGGTGGGGGGGGGGGGGGGGGTCAAAAATCTTCAAAAATTGCGTTACGTAATACTTGAACGCTCCCTTTAACGAAAACAAAACTTAACGTCACTCTTTTGTTTTGCGAAGTTACCCATATACCTAGTTAATTTATTATTTTTGAAAATGGGGAATAAGTATTTGTAAATTACATCAATTATATGGTACCTATGGGATGAGGACAACATTTCCTTTCCTCAACATGTGGTTTATTTTATTACATTAATAAAACAATGAAACCTCATTTAATAATAATTCATTACAATTTTTAATCCTAGCAGTTATAATATAACCCAACAAATGATGAATGTAATAAATAATTTATCACATCATCAGCCTATCTCAGTCCACTGCTGGGCGTAGCCTCTCCTATTAACTATGCGTATAGACGCATTAGGAGGTAATATCATTTATATTTATTTATAATATTCCTTTTTCAGATGATAGTTCGCTGGCCGAACCTCCCATCGTGAAAATAGGACAAAGAATCATGGGGCAGCAAACTTCTAGAAAAAGTGAGTATAATTTATAAGTATCTTCACATATGGCCAGCATATGGGCAGTATATGGCCGATCGCCATGAACGACGACAAAAACGCTCAATATATCATTAGCCGGGTCTACACCGAATGTGGAAATTGCCGCTAGAGGCAACGTGGGCAGTGTTTACAGTACACTACCTGATTACTCGTGCGGAAATTAATTCGCGAGGTGGACCAATATTGTCCACGGCTCAGGGCTGCCAGATTGTATAATTGGACGCAATTTTTGTATAATTGGGCTGCTCTAATACTGAATTTGCTTGTATAATCGGATACATAAAGGGAAAATTATAAATTTCGTACTACTATCTCTGTCACTCCAAGGACAAAGCTTTATTTGTATAATTTTATTGGATTTTGTATAATTTCAGTGTCTTGTTTCGTATACTTTAAAAATTATAACTGGTAACCCCGGCTATAGACATATCAGTAGTATAACCTACAAAATTGAAGACAAATAATCATAAGTAGCTCAACATCTGTATAGGCACGAATCAACCGGTAGAAAACGCTCAATATATCGTTAGCCGGGTCTACACCGAACGAGGATTTTGCCGCGCGAGGGCAAAGAGAGGATACTGGGCATTTTTACAGGCCGCCGAGGCGTGAGGGAGGAGGAAAGCCTGACATCAAATTTCATTTAATTTCAAATTTCATTAATATTTCAGGCGGCGAGTGCTCATGTGGCTGTGGGTTCGAGCGACGACGATACGCAGAGTCCCCGAGCAGTGTCCAGCGTTATGTCAGCGCTGTTACTGACAGGTTACTGTTTTTCTACTATCTGTATTGTATATCGCGGTCTGCCTGGTGGAACCCAATTAGTTGAACAAACCTGTCTTTGAAATACTAATTATATGGGTGAATCAACTTTTTTCGGGAAGGTATAAGGTTATTTCGGTATGTTATTCGGTATGTTATGTTACTAGGGTCTCCCGAGTAACCCTAGTTTTATGCAAAATTATGTTACCTAATTTATACATAAGCCCTTTCCTTAATGGGCCACCTACAAACATGGACTACATGCATCACATCACATCACATCAGCAGCCTATGATAGTTCACTGCTGGACGTAGGCCTGGGCAGGCACGTAGTCTGCGCTGGGCAAGCGGATTGGCGATCGCAGTAATGTGTCCACTATGATGACGCTGCTGCCCATCATCAATATTTTATCAAATAATGGTCAGTGACACTTCAATCCCTTAGTCGACTCTTACACCCGCAGGAGGAGTAGGGGTGGTGAAAAATGTATTCTTACTGCCGTCACCACACGGCTTTTTACGATCGGTTAATCCATCAGCCGTTAAGGACTTCTCAAGTCGACATTCTTTAGCCCATCGGCGGAAAGTTGCCAGTCTGTCGGTGTTCTACAGATTGCACTTCGGGGAGTGTGCTCAAGAGCTTCATGAGCTTATTCCACCATCCCCATTTTACCATCGAAATTCTAGACGCACGGCCGGGTTCCACCCTTACTTGGTAGATATTCCATTTGTTCGTACAAAGCGCTTTGCGTCTTCTTTCCTTGTGCGTACTGCCAAGGAGTGGAATTCCCTGCCGGCGTCTATATTTCCAAGATCATATAACCCGTCAACCTTCAAGTCAAGGGTGAATAGGCACCTTCTGGGCAAACTCACTCCATCGTAGGCCACGTCTCTGCCCTTGGCTAGTCTGTGGCCATGAGTAAGCCTATTTCATATAAAAAAAAAACACCTACGCTCATCTAACGCTCATAATATGTCGCAGATGGTCGACGCGCGAGTGCTCGTGCCGCCGCCGCGGGCGCCGCCCCGCCTGCGTGTGCACCGCGTACCGCCGCGTCAGTGTGTCTGACGCCATCGCCGACGACAGGTGAGCCATCACAGCCTGTCTCGGCCCACTGCTGGGCCTCTATTGACTATTCGTTTTGCTGGTGGTAGGACGTCGTGCAGGGTCTGGATAGCTACCACCGTCTTACCCGTTAACCTGCCGCTAGATGCCAGTGTTTGCACTTTGCACTGCGGTGTTGCAAACTTCCCTTTTCATAATCACGCGCTTTCAGAACACAATTATGGTTTTATCACAAACTTAAAACCTTAAATCAGAAAAGTTTACGTACATTTTTTGTTAAATTTATCGATATTTATTAGTATTACCGTAAAAATATAACTGCGAGCGTGTTTCACGATACGTGTCAAAGACGTCGAATGCCATAATTATTTGTTTTTTTTTACCTCGTGTGGCTACTTTTTCAGTGTAGACCAAGCTAACAAATGATTGAATCATACCTGTGGCCTATTTCACCATAATTACAAGTGTCACAATTGTAAAATATCGCTATTACTAACGTCACAGGCCTCCGTAAGCTACGGCTACCGCTTACTATCGGGCGGTCCATGTGCTTGTTTGCCACCAACATAAAATTCTTACACTTTTTATTTTTCGAAACCCGTGACAATTGTCGCAAGGTTTAATACAATTTTCATTAAATTTTGACATTTGGTTCGGCACATGTCGGAATTTCGCTACAATTGTCGTGTTTTTGTGACAATTGTAATTTTTATGCGCAAAATAGTACTTATTTACTGCTGATTTATTAAAGTTCCTGCACTACATTTTATGTTAGTGGCAAACAAACGCACAGCCCTTGCGGTAGTAAGCGGTAACTGTAGCCTATATACGCCCCCGATTGGAGAAACAGTAAATTTACAATTGTAGCACTTGTCAACATGGTGAAATTGGGGCCTGGTCATTACCTATGATCTGCATCATTTTTAGGGTTCCGTAGCCAAAATGGCAAAACGGAACCCTTATAGATTCGTCATGTCCGTCTGTCCGTCTGTCCGTCTGTCACAGCCGATTTACTCGGAAACTATAAATGCTACAGTAACGAAATTTGGTAAGGATATGTGTTGTATGAACCGCTACAGGATTATGATACTAAATTGTAAAAAAAACCATTGGGGTGGGGGCCCTCCATACATGTAACTGAGGGATACAACATTTTTTTTTAGTTGTATATAAGCGTGTGGGGTATTAATAGAAAGGTCTTTGAAAATGATATGAAGGTTTATAAATCTCATTTTTATTTAAGCAAACCGTTTTCGAGATATCAGCTCTCAAAGTCTGAAAAATGTGTCCCCCCCCCTCTATTTTTTAAACTACGCGATATAAAATTCTAAAAAAAATATATGTTACGCACATTAATAAACTCTATCAACGATTTTTGGTTTGATTAAATTATCTCCTATAGTTTTTGAGGTAGGTTGATTTAACTGTATTTTTTAATAATAACTTGATAATGGTACGGAACCCTTCGCGCGCGAGTCCAACTCGCACTTGGCCGGTTTTTTTATTTTAGCTTTGCTTGTCCACACTGTAATGTTATGCTTGGTATTTATGTTAAATATTTCTGCTTGTTATGTGTGTGGTCCCTTATGGGTAAAAGCCTCCTCCATTTTTCCCTGTCGTTAGCAGTGATCATCCACTGTAATCCCGCTGTTATTATAATTTCATCGGCCCATCTTCTATTTGGCTTTCCAAGTCCTCTCTTTCCCATAGAGCCTGGCCATTTTGTAACTTGCCTTGTCCATCTTTTTTCATCTGCATCATAGCCTGTCTAAACTAAATAGATTAACATGTACATATGTATATATTAACATATAATTATTAACGTTTTTCAGATTAGCAGCTGTGATAACGCTGGGCGCAAGAGATCTACGGAGGGAATTGGACACCATCGTCTTAAACCGAGGTATGTTACTGAATCTATGGGTATTCGGGTATTGCAAAAATAATACATTATTATAGAGGCTGGGACGAAAGGGGTTGCCGGCCGAAGATATAGGGCAACCCCATATTTCCGGCCAAAGTATGTGGGCCAATCATTGATTTAGAATATATAAGTGGATCCCCAAACAGCTCAAAAAAATGGGCTGCAGAAGTAAATATTGCGGTCCTTTTGCTCCGCTATTCAGTTCTGACAGTTGACATTTGGTCACCTTACGGTATAGCATCATTATTCCTTAAACATAAAAAGTTTCTACTATTTTGCGGTGTTGTTCGCAAATTTGACACTTATTGCTCACTTCACAAAGTTTTTTATTCTTTGAGTTTTTTTTATTATAGTTTATTGTAAGTGAGCGTTATTAGTTTCAACTGAAACATGATAGAAATGACTTTTAGTGCCACTTTTCTTGGTTTTTTTGTTTGGCTCTGTGCGTCCATTTATTATTTAATGACATTGGGGCCAATCAACTTTTCGATCGACACTATTTTGTCCCGTAACGCAGGTAACAATGTCATCAAGTTTGCTAGAAAAAATGCTTATAAATTGTACATGTGTTAGGCCTCACAAGTTCACATCGATACATTTAGGTTCCAACTGTTTTTCATTGTAAATATGTGTATGCTGCCGCGCTAAGTAAAAAAGACGCATCTCTTATAGTAGTTCTATGGGAGATGCGTCCTTTTTAGTTAGCACGGCAGTATAGTATTCATTGACTTACATTTATAAGTTCATGAAAAGTAATGCAGCAGACAGAAAATATGTCGATCGAAAAATTTATTGGCCCATGTATGGGCATTTTCACTTCTAGGGACACCCAATTAGCTTAACTCTTACATAAAAATTAACTTCGATGTCAGTTTTGTAACGACAATTAAGCATGAAATATTTATTCATGTTTTTATATTGCATAAACGCGTATTATTTCTGGATTAAATGATAAAAAAATATTTTTGTTAATATTTAATGATTAATTGTCGTCTCGTGGAACTATCTATACGTGGCATTTATTTATTTGTATTTTTTTACAGAAGGCGACAACCCAACAGACAACTCTACCGCCGAAGTTTACGTTCTCTCTGTCGCTCCTAGGTCGTGAGTATCTTCATAAAATTCGATCACACATTCTTCAAAAAGTTCCGTACCTTTCAAGCATTTGGGAAACAAATCAAATTATTTTATTGAATATTTTGTATTTTTTTAAGGCGCCTAGCCTGATATTGATTTAACACGTTCGCCCCCGGTTAACATCAATAATTTATATGACTTATATGGTTATGTTATTTTTACAGAGATTCAGAATCATCACAAGAAGGTAGACGGAGCGAGTTGACACAATCCAGCGACGGCTCGATACGGTTGCATCCACACTTTCAGGTAAATTTCGTTTCTTTTTTTTATACCACGTCGGTGGCAAACAAGCATACGGCCCGCCTGATGGAAAGCAGTTTAATTTAAAGTCGAGGGAAGGTCTTGTAAGATTATTTTCGCGTAGCTACTCTGGATCTCGTAGCTGCCCTCACTGACCCAAAAAGAATTTCCGCCCTGTATATCACGATAGATCTCATACATTCTATAAAATTCAGAAAAAAAATGTTAATTATAAATATTGGATGTCATATACCAAAGAGAAATCGACCAAGATCATCAACGTCCGAGGTGGGAATCGAACCCACGTGCTCAGCTTTCGCGGCTGATGCCTGCACCGCTCGGCCACTCGGTCTTAGTCACCAGTCAATTTTACTGGGGAAAAATAAAAACAAATCAAAATATTTTGTTAATAAATAATTTGATATGAGTCTTCAAAAATACTTCAAAAAAATAGTAATTTACGACACGCTATTTGAAGAGAAAAATACTTAACACCCCATTTTCGACAGGTGGTATGCGGCGGTGAGCTGCGCGCGTTACTGCTGCGAGCGCCGCTGCCGCACGCGCCCCAGCAAGCTACCAAGGTTCACACGCAGGTGAGGAAAATGCATTCATACCGATTTTATATACTTTTGTCTTATGCGGTAAGCTGCGACCATATATAACATGGACGTCTAACGCCAGCTCAAAAATGCCCCCAAAGCCAATTGTTCAATTGTGCCGAGATGGGCAGGGCATAGCGCTTTTCTTAACACCGCGCATATTTCGGCGCAACATCTTTGACATAATGTTTATAGAATATGGCCAATCAAAACGTTGATAGACCAATCACAACTATCTTTAAATGGCGGTTTAAGTTTTTATAGGTTGATTTTGACATTCATTACCGTGATGCATTGAAGAGGGGGTGACACTTGACAACTAAAATTCAGGACCGTTTATGAACGGCAATTTAATATGGCGTGCGGCTTCCATGTTTTATTTGTTCGGTAAGTTAATAAAAAGACCGGTTAAGTGCGAGTTGGAATCACATACAAAGGGTTCTTTTTTTAAAGTTTATTTAGAACACAAACAGTCATAATAAACAAAATACATACAATCGTACAACATGTACAGAAACATAATAGGGTATAAAAAGACCTGGAGGTTCATAGGTTGTTTTAAATAGTGTTAACAAACTAAAATGTGGGTAGAAGTATAAAGAGCATAAGGTAGGTAGTTCAAATAAAAAATAGTAACATAAAAACAATGAGGTACTTGGCAACTAAAAGAGTTTGCGTTTAACAATTTAAGACCAGACAACGAATTGCAAAATGGATCAATATCAAACAGTTGTTTATTATAAAAATTAGGGGTTTTGTCTGAAAAAGGGTTCTGTATCATTATCAAATAAAATAAATATCTTGGGACATCTTCCACAAATCGACCTAGTCCCACGGTAAGCTCAATTAAGGCTTGTGATGTGGGTACCAAGCTACGATATATATAATAGATAGATACATATACAGGGTGTAATCGATAAATGTTTACAGGCCATAATTCTGTAAACATGAGAGATATCAGAAAAAAAATAACTGTTATCGAAAGTACGTTACCCAACGAGTAAAATTACACTAATAACTTTTTGAAATAAAATCAGAAATATCTCAAATATTAACTTCAAACCCTCCAATACATTTAGTACGTAACCGTTCATTCAAAGATTAGTTTAATACGATTTTTTTTATTAAGAATAAATGTTACATTAATTATTTCATAAACGGTAGTATCATTATTTTATTATAATGTATTCCTACAAATAACGAATCTCTAACAGTTTTATCTCTTACGACACCCGACATTCTTTAAGGCTGTAAGTCGTCATTCTAAATGTATGGGAGCGTTTTAAGTTAGTATTTTTAATATTACTACCACTATAAAAAAAAATATATTAATGTAATTCTACTCGTTGGGTAACGTACTTTCGATATCAGTTAAAAGTTTTCTGATATCTGTAAACACTTATCGATTACACCCTGTAGATACTGAAATACATACACAACCATGACCAAGGAACAAATATTTGTGATAAATAAATACACAAATAATGCCCTAGTCGGGATTCTAACCCGAAACCTCCAGCTTCGTAGGCAGGGTCACTACCAACTAGGCTACGGAGGCTGACATGATATTCACCCGGGTATTGTGTTTTTGCAGGTGGACTACATACATTGCCTGGTTCCAGACTTACAGCAAATCACAGCTTGCTCCTACTATTGGGGGAAAATGGATAGATACGAGGCAGAGCGGTTATTGGATAATAAGCCAGAAGGTATGTCCTTATATGTATAGATAGTTCCACGAGAGTTGAGGTCACACACATATCAACATGTCATGTAAACACACGGGCAATATGAAATTAGTGTTCTTTTTTCATACTGACAGCAAACTCAATTGCAACTGTAAGATTGACCAAAAAGTTTGTTCAAGGGATTTGCTTCAATATTTTGACGCAAGTAAAAGCAAACAGAATTATCGACTTAAATTACGTGAGTAACCCGTTTGATAAATATTTAAATAGCGGCAAATTATTATGCTGAGTGTAGTGATGGCTCGTTCCCGGTAACTTACCCAAAAACTTACCCGGAAACTTTCTCCATAGTAAGATTGAGAAATTACCGGTAACGACCCATCACTAGCTGAGTGGCATCCATTTTGGTGTTGTTTTTAGGTTAAGGTGTATTTTATTTTAATTTAAGTTTATCTTTTACACAAAATAAATTAATGAGGGTTTTCTCGAAAACGTATGCCATTAGTTGGCGTCACTTAGCTGTAAGGTGCGGAAACACAATCTAGCCCGAAAGAAAAAGTAACTAGAAGGTGTTTTTATTTTTTTATATAATTTTATTAACTCATACAAAACATTAACACGAAACTATAGGCGCTCTGAGAATTTAGACAAGTTTCTGGACCTGACGCCTCAGTGCTGTCGCCCTGGTGATCGTCATTTCAGTAAACCCTCATTCTATTCTACATGCAAACGTATGCGCTTGTCCTGAGGGCACGCTGTCGAAATCCCTTGGACTCGTTTGGACTTGGACTTGTTTCAATTTTAGTATAATTTTATTGTGACTTGCCTATTAGATAATGTATATCTATTATTATTGTTATTTTTTGTATTTTATCTCATTTTAATAATCACTGTTATCTTTTATGAATTTTAATTGGACATTGCATATTTATTTAGAATGTAGTACCTATTACATAGTTATAATAGTGTTCATGGCTGACATTGACATGGCACGCAAGCTAGATACATGGTGCTCAATGTAATGTAACATCCTTAAACTGTGTCTATGCAAATTATTTTGATTTTTGATTACATTTTTTTTTCCATTTACAGGCACTTTCCTCCTCCGAGATTCAGCCCAAGAGGACCATCTCTTCTCCGTATCCTTCCGAAAATATGGCCGCTCCCTCCACGCTCGCATAGAACATTACCAGCACCGCTTCAGCTTCGACTCCCACGACCCGGCAGTCTTCGCCGCGGCCACTGTCACCAGGCTTATAGAGCATTACAAGGTGAGCGGGACTAGCGGCCGAGCGCTGCGAGGTCGTATAGCGACGAGACTGTAACTACTAGTAAATTACAATACTGCCGTGCTAGATAAAGAAGACGCATCTTTTAAAATAGTTACATGGGAGATGCGTCCTTTTTACGGAAAGAACGGAACGGAAGAATATACGGCCGATATTACTGTTTCTAGTCGTAGATGTATAGATATATATGTTAAATAAGTGTGATATAGATAAACGAGCGCTGCGAGGCCGTATAGTGACACTATGACTTTGTAAATTGTAAAATGTTTTGTGTGACTAAAATTTCCATTTTAATACAGATGGTGTGTTTTTTAGGCTCTAGTCCGAGAAGTGTGTCATTTTACGTCAGGTCTAAAACTTCGGAGGGCCATCTGCACTAAAAACGTCGTACGAGACACGTGCAAAAACGATATTCGTAACTCGTGTCGATTTAAAGGACTCCCTATCGGTCGTGTTTTAAAACATAGCCACTCGTTTCGAATTTCATGTTTTTCGCACTCGTGTCGTAATGTACTATTCTAAAACCACTGTCACAATGCTTATAGAGCATTACAAGGTGAGCGGGACTAGCGGCCGAGCGCTGCGAGGTCGTATAGTGACGAGACTGTAATTATGTAGGTGTCGCCATAGAGCATTACCGGCATCAGGCTTATAGAGCATTACAAGGTGAGCGGGACTAGCGGCCGAGCGCTGCGAGGTCGTATAGTGACGAGACTGTAATTATGTAGGTGTCGCCATAGAGCATTACCGGCATCAGGCTTATAGAGCATTACAAGGTGAGCGGGACTAGCGGCCGAGCGCTGCGAGGTCGTATAGTGACGAGACTGTAATTATGTAGTAGGGTGGGTCATTTTTCAAAAATTTCGATTTTCTGAAGATAATAGTTACAAAACGGTGCCATTTGATATTTGATTATCACTCTTATTTTTATTATATTTTTAAATCAAGTTTTTCTGCCTCCGGATTTGATTAGTAATTTTCTTAAAATGTATGGAATTAAAAAAAAAAAGTTATTATTTTAGACTTTTTTTTCGTCTCTTTTGGCTCCATAACTATAGAAAAGCTATTTCCAGGTAAACACAATACTCAAACATAGCTCAAGTTGCAATAAAAAGTAGAAACATAGATATCATCTGTGGTCAGTACAAAATGTACTGAAGTATCTATGAAATCTTTCAATTAGATCCGGAGGCAGAAAATTAATTCCGATGGCCAAATAATTTTGCACACTCTTTGTCGACCTAATTACGGAACTATTGACAACTGTTCCTAGTAAAAAACAAATACTTTTTTTTTCTTCATACATCAGTGCTATGTGTTTAGGTTTTATAAACGGGAGCCAAATAACACAGCACGCGAGTATATTCAAGACTGGTTTATTCTTCATAAGTGGGTAGGTACGCAAATACCAAACTACCCGATATTACTAATACATCTCATTCTTCCCCCCTTACATTATTGCGCTGCTAACACTGTGTCGTTGTGTCGATACCTAATACTAATATCTATATCTACACAGTGATACCAACTTATACAATTCCGTTTCTGACACCCCTGTTTTCTTACTTTTAGGTACAGTTAATTTGTATAGGTACTCTAGGCTTACTTAATAGGTAGTTACATGCAGTCGGCGACTATCTTAAATCTAGGACAGTAGGTAATCATTAAATGGACATTTGTCCCCTCTATACATATTACATATTTATTACAATACTATAGCGATATCAAATACTACTTAGGTACCTACTTTAATTAAGTCTAAGATACATTAGGTAAACGTTGATTTTACCGTAAACTATAAATTAAAACTAAGTTTATACATATTATAGGTCTATTCAAACCCGTATCTTATCGGTGGACGACGAATGCGTTTAGGTATAGGTGCAGGTGCGTTAGATTCTATAAGCGCGCTATTGCTACTGCTCGCGCGAGGCAGTAGATCAGTAGCCGCCGGTATAACCTGATCCATAGCGTCATATGTTTTCTTACCGAACGCACTTTTTGCGCGCGTACTGCAATCGCTAAGCAACTGATCTACATGCCTTTTATGGCGATTTCCGTCGACCCCTTCTACGCGATATGTCAAAGGTCCTATACGTTCAATTATGGTCCCCTTTGCCCAAAACTGCTTGTTTTGTTGATACATACGATACATAATTTGTTCACCTACCTGAAACTCGCGAGCTGGTGGTGCATCTATGTTTATTTGCTTACGCTGGACGCTTCGCACTTTCTCTCTCGGATCTGGCCGCAGTAAGTCGAGGCGATTACGTATGTTACTCTTTAACAATAGCTCTGCGGGAGACTTACCTGTCGTAGAATGCGGTGTGCAGCGATGATTTAGTAAATATGTTTGCAATGCCTCATGCACATCCGCATTATCCCGTTCCGCTTTATTTAAACATTTTTTTATTAAGCCGACCGTGTTTTCGGCTGCGCCATTACTGCTCGGTTTATACGGGGAAATGCGGATGTGTTTAACACCTTCTTTCTTTAGGTACGCTTCGAATTTCCCACTCGTAAATGGGGGTCCGTTATCCGACACTAACTCGTAAGGGTTCCCGAAACGAGCAAATATTTCACGCAACAGGGCTATGGTATCGTCGGCGCACGTGCCCTTTATTTTGCTCGCTTCGATCCATTTGGAGTAGGCGTCGATCAACACGAAGTAGTACGTACCTGCCGTCGGCGTCAAAAAATCAACGTGTAATCGGTACCATTTTTCCTGCGGCTACTCCCATGGGTGCGTGGCGGCCCGCGCCGGCGCCGGGCGCTCCGCCGCGCACGCCGCGCACGCCGCGGTCGCGCGCTCCACGTCCGCGCCCAGCCCGGGCCACCACACGTAGGCCCGCGCCAGCGCCTTCGTGCGCACCGCCCCAGCGTGCGCCGAATGCAATTCGCGCAACACCTGCGCGCGCAGAGCCGCCGGAACCACCACGCGGTATTCAAACATTACGCACCCTTGCTCGCGACTTAAAAAATCGCGCACGCGCCAAAATGGTTTGATATCTTCGTCGCTGCAGTATTCCCAGCCTTTGTCTAGAAGATGGAATACTTTACGTAGCACCGGATCTTGCTGTGTCGCTTTCGCGATATCTTTATGACTTACCGATAAGCCCTCTTGTATGAAATTCAAGAATTCACACGATTCCTTGCTTTTTTGCTCATCCTTTCTAATGTCTAGTGGAATGCGAGATAGGTTATCCGCTAAACAATTTTGTTCCGACTTAACACACGCAATCTCATAATCATACCCGCTTAGAATAACGGCCCACCTCTGTAAACGTCCCGCTACCATTTGCGGAATACTCTTATTTTGGCTAAATATATGTGACAAAGGCTTACAATCCGTTACCAATGTGAACCGCCTACCGAATAAATAATGATGGAATTTTTGAACACCGAAAATGATCGCCAACCCTTCGCGGCATATTTGCGCATAATTCCGCTCGGGGGCAGTGAGCGCGCGCGACGCGTGCGCGACCGGCCGCTCGCCCCCCTCGTCCCGCTGCACCAGCGCCGCCCCGACCCCGTACGGGGATGCATCACAATACAACCATAGCGGTGCTTCCGGTTTATAATGCATTAACATTGGTTTTGCGGCAAGCATTTGTTTTACCGTATTGAATGCATTATTGCAATCTTTTGACCAAATAAATTTATTATGTTTTTTTAACAACTCGTAAAGCGGGAATAGCACGGTGCTTAAATTAGGTAAGAATTTGGCATAATAATTGACTAGGCCCAAAAAAGCCTTCAACCGCGACACGTTATCTGGTACCGGGGCCGCCTGTACCGCATCTATCTTATTGGGCTGCGTGTTAAGACCTTTCGCGTCTATAACATAGCCCAGGTACGAAACCGATTTTTGAAAAAACTTGCATTTTTTTTCAGCCACTCTTAACCCTGCCTCCGCCAATATTTTAAATACCGCTGCCAAACGTTTGTAATGGTCATCATCATCAACGCCCGTGACTAAAATATCATCGCAATAAACCGCAATAAAGGTCATATTTTTGAATAAATTATCTAGTACTCGCTGAAATTTACTCATTGCACATTTAATACCAAAAGGTAATCTATTGTACGCAAAGCTCCCTTTGTGGGTTACGATTACGCACAGCTGTTTTGATTTTTCCGTAAGAGGTAATTGTTGATACGCATGACTCAAATCTATTTTGCTAAAAAGTTGTCCTCCTTGTAAATTTGAAAATATTTCGTCAATGCGGGGAATAGGGTATTTATCATCTTCCAGTACCGGATTAAGCGTTATTTTAAAATCTCCGCACAGCCTGACCTCACCTGATTGTTTGATGACGGGCACGACGGGCGTGCCCCACTCGCTGGTCTCGACCGGCGAGATGACCCCGTCCGCCTGCAGGCTCTCCAGCTCGGCCTCCACGGCGGCGCGAAGCGCGTGCGGCACGGGGCGCGGCTTGCACAGCACCGGCCTCGCGTCGCTGGCAACGCTTAGCTGGATGGGGTTACCTGTAAACCTGCCGGTTCCCTGCGCGAACACCTGTGGAAACTCTAGAGTCAGCCGTTCTGCTATATCGTCCCCGCCACTCCTAATTCCATAAACCGGTTCCGGAACGCATTTTATGCCTAACGCTTTCATCCACCGACGTCCTATGATAGGCGGGCTATCCTTTGTCTCTACAATAACTAAAGTTAAATTTGACAACTTTTTATTGTTAAACGCAACTTCACACAACATTGTACCCTTCGCTGCCACTTTCTGTCCCGCATACATTTTCAAATTCATATTAGTTGGCACCACGTTAAAATCGCTAAATAACTTATTATATAACTTGTAAGACATGGCGCTTACCGACGAACCACTATCCAGTTGCATACGGACCTCTACTCCATTTATCCACACGGTACACCACCAAGGTTCATCGTCTTCGGTGTCCCCGTCCATCGCGTACAACGGCACCTCGTACTCGCTGTCATCCGATTCTGGACTGTCGCTTAAGTCCTTAGACTCCGTGCACACGTTGACACGATGCGACTTCCGCCTCCTACACGCTTTGGCTATGTGTCCTTTCTTGCCGCACACGTAGCACTCCGTATTGATGAAAGAACAGGTCCTCGGGTGATGTGTGCCCAGGCACCGGGGGCAGCGCGCGCGCGCCGCCGCCGCCGGCCGCCCGCGGCTCGAGGGCGCCCGCGCGCCGCCGCCGCCGCCGCCGCCGCCGCCGCTGGCGCGCACCGCGTGCACGCCTTCATCTCGCATCGCCGCCGATGTTCCGCACCCAGCGCCGCTGCTGGGGCCGCTCGCTTTTGAGTCTCGATCCGCCGCTTCTAGCGACGTCGCTATTTCCACTGCACGGCTAAATGTCAATTCGGTCTACGTTAACAATTTAAAACGTATCGCGTCACTTCTCAACCCATACGCGAGCTGATCGCGCAGATTCTCTTCCAGATATGTAGAACCCGTGAAATTGCATTTTTGAGCGAGCTGTTTGAGTTGTGCCACGTACTCGTTTATCGATTGGTCGGCCGCCTGCTTGTACGCCCGGAATGTCATGCGCTCCGCCAACTCAGAACGTTTCGGTGATAAATGTTCGCGAACTTTTGACACTATGTCATCGTAGCTCACTTCATCCGGTTCCGATGGATAACATAAGTCTATTATCAGGTCGAGAGTCTCAGGTCCCACCGCCGCGATGAGGTACTTCGCCCGGGCGTCCGGTTTTACGTTGGTTATATCGAACCATGCCGTTAACTGACTTATGTAGGTATTCCACTTTCCCGTGCGTAAATTGAACTCTTTTATATTAAACTGTAATGCTTTCGACATCCTCGTTCGCCAAATGCTATGTGTTTAGGTTTTATAAACGGGAGCCAAATAACACAGCACGCGAGTATATTCAAGACTGGTTTATTCTTCATAAGTGGGTAGGTACGCAAATACCAAACTACCCGATATTACTAATACATCTCAATCAGTGACCCACCCTATTATGTAGGTGTCGCCATTGAGCATTACCGGCATCAGGCTTATAGAGCATTACAAGGTGAGCGGGACTAGCGGCCGAGCGCTGCGAGGTCGTATAGTGACGAGACTGTAATTACTAGTAAATTACAATATATACGGCCGATATTACTGTTTCTAGACTTAGATGTATATATATGTTAAATAAGTGTGATATAGGTAAAAGAGCGCTGCGAGGCAGTATAGTGACACTATGACTTTGTAAATTGTAAAATGTTTTGTGTGACTAAAATTTCCATTTTAATACAGATGGTGTGTTTTTTAGGCTCTAGTCCGAGAAGTGTATCATTTTACGTCAGGTCTAAAACTTCGGAGGGCCATCTGCACTGAAAACGTCGTACGAGACACGTGCAAAAACGAAATTCGTTACTTGTGTCGATTTAAAGCACTCCCTATCGGTCGTGTTTTAAAACATCGCCACTCGTTTCGAATTTCATGTTTTTCGCACTCGTGTCGTAATGTACTATTCTAA
This sequence comes from Thaumatotibia leucotreta, assembly GCA_025490895.1. Lineage (NCBI taxonomy): Eukaryota > Metazoa > Arthropoda > Insecta > Lepidoptera > Tortricidae > Thaumatotibia > Thaumatotibia leucotreta. The sequence goes on along the minus strand of JALPQI010007092.1, from coordinate 29,428 downwards.
AACCACTGTCACAACGCTTATAGAGCAATACAAGGTGAGCGGGACTAGCGGCCGAGCGCTGCGAGGTCGTATAGTGACGAGACTGTAATTATGTAGGTGTCGCCATAGAGCATTACCGGCATCGCTTCAGCTTCGACTCCCACGACCCGGCAGTCTTCGCCGCGGCCACTGTCACCAGGCTTATAGAGCATTACAAGGTGAGCGGGACTAGCGGCCGAGCGCTGCGAGGTCGTATAGTGACGAGACTGTAATTATGTAGGTGTCGCCATAGAGCATTACCGGCATCAGGCTTATAGAGCATTACAAGGTGAGCGGGACTAGCGGCCGAGCGCTGCGAGGTCGTATAGTGACGAGACTGTAATTATGTAGGTGTCGCCATAGAGCATTACCGGCATCAGGCTTATAGAGCATTACAAGGTGAGCGGGACTAGCGGCCGAGCGCTGCGAGGTCGTATAGTGACGAGACTGTAATTATGTAGGTGTCGCCATAGAGCATTACCGGCATCAGGCTTATAGAGCATTACAAGGTGAGCGGGACTAGCGGCCGAGCGCTGCGAGGTCGTATAGTGACGAGACTGTAATTATGTAGGTGTCGCCATAGAGCATTACCGGCATCAGGCTTATAGAGCATTACAAGGTGAGCGGGACTAGCGGCCGAGCGCTGCGAGGTCGTATAGTGACGAGACTGTAATTATGTAGGTGTCGCCATAGAGCATTACCGGCATCAGGCTTATAGAGCATTACAAGGTGAGCGGGACTAGCGGCCGAGCGCTGTGAGGTCGTATAGTGACGAGACTGTAATTATGTAGGTGTCGCCATAGAGCATTACCGGCATCAGGCTTATAGAGCATTACAAGGTGAGCGGGACTAGCGGCCGAGCGCTGCGAGGTCGTATAGTGACGAGACTGTAATTATGTAGGTGTCGCCATAGAGCATTACCGGCATCAGGCTTATAGAGCATTACAAGGTGAGCGGGACTAGCGGCCGAACGCTGCGAGGTCGTATAGTGACGAGACTGTAATTATGTAGGTGTCGCCATAGAGCATTACCGGCATCAGGCTTATAGAGCATTACAAGGTGAGCGGGACTAGCGGCCGAGCGCTGCGAGGTCGTATAGTGACGAGACTGTAATTACTAGTAAATTACAATAAATACTACGGCCGATATTACTGTTTCTAGACTTAGATGTACAGATATATATGTTAAATAAGTGTGATATAGGTAAACGAGCGTATAGTGACACTATGACTTAAATTGTAAAATGTTTTGTGTGACTAAAATTTCCATTTTTAGTACAGATGGTGCGTTTTTTAGGCTCTAGTCCGAAAACTGTGTCATTTTACGTCAGGTCCAAAACTTCGGAGGGCCATCTGCACTAAAAAACTACGAGACACGTGCAAAAACGAAATTCGTAACTTGTGTCGATTTGAAGCACTCCCTATCGGTCGTGTTTTAAAACATCGCCACTCGTTTCGAATTTCATGTTTTCGCACTCGTGTCGTAATGTACTATTCCAAAACCACTGTCACAATGCTTATAGAGCATTACAAGGTGAGCGGGACTAGCGGCCGAGCGCTGCGAGGTCGTATAGTGACGAGACTGTAATTATGTAGGTGTCGCCATAGAGCATTACCGGCATCAGGCTTATAGAGCATTACAAGGTGAGCGGGACTAGCGGCCGAGCGCTGCGAGGTCGTATAGTGACGAGAGACTGTAATTATGTAGTTGGGTGGGTAATTTTTCAAAAATTTCGATTTTCTGAAGATAATAGTTACAAAACGGTGCCATTTGATATTTGATTATCACTCTTATTTTTATTATATTGTTAATTCAAGTTTTTCTGCCTCCGGATTTGATTAGTAATTTTCTTAAAATGTATGGAATTAAAAAAAAAAGTTATTATTTTAGACTTTTTTTTCGTCTCTTTTGGCTCCATAACTATAGAAAAGCTATTTCCAGGTAAACACAATACTCAAACATAGCTCAAGTTGCAATAAAAAGTAAAAACATAGATATCAACTGTGGTCAGTACAAAATGTACTGAAGTATCTATGAAATCTTTCAATTAGATCCGGAGGCAGAAAATTAATTCCGATGGCCAAATCATTTTGCACACTCTTTGTCGACCTAATTACGGAACTATTGACAACTGTTCCTAGTAAAAACAAATACTTTTTTTTTCTTCACACATCAGTGACCCACCCTATTATGTAGGTGTCGCCATAGAGCATTACAAGGTGAGCGGGACTAGCGGCCGAGCGCTGCGAGGTCGTATAGTGACGAGACTGTAATTATGTAGGTGTCGTCATAGAGCATTACCGGCATCAGGCTTATAGAGCATTACAAGGTGAGCGGGACTAGCGGCCGAGCGCTGCGAGGTCGTATAGTGACGAGACTGTAATTATGTAGGTGTCGCCATAGAGCATTACCGGCATCAGGCTTATAGAGCATTACAAGGTGAGCGGGACTAGCGGCCGAGCGCTGCGAGGTCGTATAGCGACGAGACTGTAATTACTAGTAAATTACAATAAATACGGCCGATATTACTATTTCTAGACTTCGATGTATTCATGTTAATTATATATGTTAGGTAAGTGTGATATAGGCAGTCGAGCGCTGCAAGGCCGTATAGTGACACTATGTCTTTGTAAATCGTATGTTTTGTGTGACTAATATTTCCATTCTAAAATTAATGCTTTCTTAATGCTTAATTGTCGTTACAAAGCTGACATCGAAGTTAACTTTTTTGTGATAGTTAAGCTAATTGGGTGTTCCTAGAAGTGAAAATGCCCTTATAGAGCATTACAAGGTGAACGGGACTAGCGGCCGAGCGCTGCGAGGTCGTATAGTGACGAGACTGTAATTATGTAGGTGTCGCCATAGAGCATTACCGGCATCAGGCTTATAGAGCATTACAAGGTGAGCGGGACTAGCGGCCGAGCGCTGCGAGGTCGTATAGTGACGAGACTGTAATTATGTAGTAGGGTGGGTCATTTTTCAAAAATTTCGATTTTCTGAAGATAATAGTTACAAAACGGTGTCATTGGATATTTGATTATCACTCTTATTTTTATTATATTTTTAATTTAAGTTTTTCTGCCTCCGGACTTGATTAGTAATTTTCTTAAAATGTATGGAATTTCAAAAATAAAGTTATTATTTTCGACTTTTTTTTCGTCTCTTTTGGCTCCATAACTATAGAATAGTACATTACTATAGAGGACGGGAAACGAAGGGTTACAGGCCAAGTAGATATATCTGGCCGAAGGAACTGAGGCCAGATAGGGATACGCGGCCTGTAACCCTGTTTCTCGCCGAGATTTGTATAGTGCTTTTCTCAAACTTGCCATGAAATAAAACGAACTGATTTCGCCGAACCATACTGTTTCATTTGTAAATAAACCATAGTACAGTATCGTAAATAATTAAAAAAAAAACATTCGCGCCAAACTTTTTTTTAATCTGTTTGAGGTATCCTTTTATCTGTTGGTATAGACATTAGTTTTTAGGTTGTTTTTTTTTTCTGTGGCTGAATGTCAAGACATAGTGTCACAATTTGACGTTTCAAAACAAAAGACAGTTTGTTTGCAGTCCTAGGTGTGAAATAAATACATGAAATCTCTTTACATATCATCTTAGCATATGCCACTGGATACATAGTATTTCCGGGTTTAATTTAAAGTAAGTAACATCAACATTCCGTAGCAAGTTTGAGAAAAAGCTATTTCCAGGTAAACACAATTCTCAAACATAGCTCAAGTTGCAATAAAAAGTAAAAACATAGATATCAACTGGGTCGCGTTTTATAAAGTTACAATTTACAATTTCGCTGTTTGCCTCTCTTTCTAGCTAATATGTGCGTGCGTTAGAGAGGCAAACAGCGAAATTGTAAATTGTAACTTTATAAAACGCGACCCTGTGGTCAGTACAAAATGTACTGAAGTATCTATGAAATCTTTCAATTAGATCCGGAGGTAGAAAATTAATTCCGATGGCCAAATCATTTTACACACTCTTTGTCGACCTAATTACGGAACTATTGACAACTGTTCCTAGTAAAAAACAAATACTTTTTTTTTCTTCATACATCAGTGACCCACCCTATTATGTAGGTGTCGCCATAGAGCATTACAAGGTGAGCGGGACTAGCGGCCGAGCGCTGCGAGGTCGTATAGTGACGAGACTGTAATTATGTAGGTGTCGCCATAGAGCATTACCGGCATCAGGCTTATAGAGGATTACAAGGTGAGCGGGACTAGCGGCCGAGCGCTGCGAGGTCGTATAGTGACGAGACTGTAATTATGTAGGTGTCGCCATAGAGCATTACCGGCATCAGGCTTATAGAGCATTACAAGGTGAGCGGGACTAGCGGCCGAGCGCTGCGAGGTCGTATAGTGACGAGACTGTAATTATGTAGGTGTCGCCATAGAGCATTACCGGCATCAGGCTTATAGAGCATTACAAGGTGAGCGGGACTAGCGGCCGAGCGCTGCGAGGTCGTATAGTGACGAGACTGTAATTATGTAGGTGTCGCCATAGAGCATTACCGGCATCAGGCTTATAGAGCATTACAAGGTGAGCGGGACTAGCGGCCGAGCGCTGCGAGGTCGTATAGTGACGAGACTGTAATTATGTAGGTGTCGCCATAGAGCATTACCGGCATCAGGCTTATAGAGCATTACAAGGTGAGCGGGACTAGCGGCCGAGCGCTGCGAGGTCGTATAGTGACGAGACTGTAATTATGTAGGTGTCGCCATAGAGCATTACCGGCATCAGGCTTATAGAGCATTACAAGGTGAGCGGGACTAGCGGCCGAGCGCTGCGAGGTCGTATAGTGACGAGACTGTAACTACTAGTAAATTACAATAAATACTACCGCCGATATTACTGTTTCTAGACGTAGATGTATAGATATATATGTTAAATAAGTGTGATATAGGCGGACGAGCGCTGTGAGGCCGTATAGTGACACAATGACTTTGTAAATTGTAAAATGTTTTGTGTGACTAAAATTTCAAATTTAATACCACTGTCACAATGCTGATGGGCATTTTCACTTCTAGGGATACCCAATTAGCTTAACTCTCACAAAAAAGTTAACTTCGATGTCAGCTTTGTAACGACAATTAAGCATTAAATATTAACAAACATTTTTTTTTATCATTTAATCCAGAAAGAATACGCGTTTATGCAATATAAAAACATAAATAAAGTGGATTTACGTAAATATTTCATGCTTAATTGTCGTTACAAAACTGACATCGAAGTTATCTTTTTTGTGCGAGTTAAGCTAATTGGGTGTCTCTAGAAGTAAAAATGTCCTTATAGAGCATTACAAGTTGATTAACAATCCGTAAATATGCTAGGAGGCGGGAAATTGAGGTACTATTTTGTATACACTGTCACCAGGCTTATAGAGCATTACAAGGTGAGCGGGACTAACGGCCGAGCGCTGCGAGGTCGTATAGTGACGAGAGACTGTAACTACTAGAAGTTACAATATACGGCCGATATTACTGTTTCTAGACTTAGATGTATATATATGTTAAATAAGTGTGATATAGGTAAAAGAGCGCTGCGAGGCAGTATAGTGACACTATGACTTTGTAAATTGTAAAATGTTTTGTGTGACTAAAATTTCCAATTTAAAACCACTGTCACTATGCTTATGGGGATTTTCACTTCTAAGGATACTCAATTAGCTTAACTTTCACAAATAAGTTAACTTCGATGTCAGCTTTGTAACGGCAATTAAGCATTAAATATTAACAAAAATATTTTTTATCATTTAATCCAGAACGAATACTCGTATATGCAATATAAATACATAAAAAAAAATAAAATATTTAAAAAATAAAAATAAAACCGCCTTCAAAAATTCGCCCGACCTAAAAAGTTAAAAATAATTTTGGCTCCTACTTCTTAGGATTTCCTACCCAAACCTTTAAACCTTTTACCCTATTCATTGAAATAAAACATTATGGCTAGGTACCTTACAGATTTCTTAGAAGTCGGTGCCAAGCCGAATACGTTCATAGGTATATATTAGATAGAGCTTTGTAACTTACTGTCACTCCGATTACGCTTTTATCAACAGAATGGTCTGCCTCAGTCATTTTCATGAAAGCACAACCGGAGTGACAGTAAGTTACAAAGCTCTATCAAATACATATAAGTACTCGCGAAGTGAACATATTTGGCTTGGCACCGACTTCTAAGAAATCTGTAAGGTACCTAGCCATAATGTTTTATTTCAATGAATAGGGTAAAAGGTTTAAAGGTTTGGGTAGGAAATCCTAAGAAGTAGGAGCCAAAATTATTTTTAACTTTTTAGTTCGGGCGAATTTTTGAAGGCGGTTTTATTTTTATTTTTTAAATATTTTATTTTTTGCTTTTTAGTAGTGTAAATATAAAATCGTTATTCAGTATGCTCTAAATACTTATAATTAGAATGTACTGCACTGTAGTAGGCCATAAAACCTGAACTGACGAACTTATATGAATACAAAAACAATTTCAAAGGTAACAGACTTAGCATGCCAATATTATTTAAAGAATCACTAACCGCTAACCGACATGTCATAACTACTAAGCAAACACTTGAATAGATCTCGAAAATGTATGACATTTGTTATATACAAAGAATGATCCTCCAACCCCTAATCGTTAAGGAGTTATTCCTTTCATCATCAGCTCACCAACATGAGACTATGACCACCTAAAGGCAAACACTCGAATAGCCTCCAAAATATATGAAATATGTTATATTTAAAGAATTATCCCCCAACTCCTAATCTCCAAGGAGTTGTACCTTACATCATCAGCTCACCAACATGAAAGGATGACCACCTAAAGGCAAATACTCAAATAGCTTCCAAAATACACGAAATATGTTATACTTAAAGAATTATGCCCCAACTCCTAATTGCTAAAGAGTTGTACCTTCCATCATCAGATCACCAACTTAAGATGTTCATGACTAGATGCAAACTTGATTAGTCTTCGAAAATAAATGAAAAATGTCATGTGTGCCTACAACATTTGAAGAGTTCCCTCGATTTCTCCAGGATCCCATCATCAGACCTGGATTCGGTGACAATGGGACCAACTAGAAGGTATACCCTTTCAAACAAAAAAAGAATTTTTCAAATCGGTCCACGCGTCTTCGAGTAATCGGGGAACATACATAAAAAAAAAAAAAGATTTCGACGAATTGTAAACCTCCTCCTTTTTGAAGTCGGTTAATAAATTGGATTTACGTAAATATTTCATGCTTAATTGTCGTTACAAAACCGACATCGAAGTTATCTTTTTTGCGAGAGTTAAGCTAATTGGGTGTCTCTAGAAGTAAAAATGTCCTTATAGAGCATTACAAGTCGATTAACAATCCGTAAATATGCTAGGAGGCGGGAAATTGAGGTACTATTTTGTATACACTGTCACAATGCTTATAGAGCATTACAAGGTGAGCGGGACTAGCGGCCGAGCGCTGCGAGGTCGTATAGTGACGAGACTGTAATTATGTAGGTGTCGCCATAGAGCATTACCGGCATAGAGCATTGCGAGGTCGTATAGTGACGAGAGACTGTAACTACTAGTAAATTACAATAAATACGGCCGATATTACTGTTTCTAAACTTAGATGTATAGATATATATGTTAAATAAGTGTGATATAGGCGGACGAGCGCTGTGAGGCCGTATAGTGACACTATGACGTTGTAAATTATAAAATGTTTTGTGTGACTAAAATTTCCAATTTAAAACCACTGTCACAATGCTGATGGGCATTTTCACTTCTAGGGATACCCAATTAGCTTAACTCTCACAAAAAAGTTAACTTCGATGTCAGCTTTGTAACGACAATTAAGCATTAAATATTAACAAACATTTTTTTTTATCATTTAATCCAGAAAGAATACGCGTTTATGCAATATAAAAACATAAATAAAGTGGATTTACGTAAATATTTCATGCTTAATTGTCGTTACAAAACTGACATCGAAGTTATCTTTTTTGTGAGAGTTAAGCTAATTGGGTGTCTCTAGAAGTAAAAATGTCCTTATAGAGCATTACAAGTTGATTAACAATCCGTAAATATGCTAGGAGGCGGGAAATTGAGGTACTATTTTGTATACACTGTCACCAGGCTTATAGAGCATTACAAGGTGAGCGGGGCTAGCGGCCGAGCGCTGCGAGGTCGTATAGTGACGAGACTGTAATTATGTAGGTGTCGCCATAGAGCATTACCGGCATCAGGCTTATAGAGCATTACAAGGTGAGCGGGACTAGCGGCCGAGCGCTGCGAGGTCGTATAGTGACGAGACTGTAATTACTAGTAAATTACAATAAATACTACGGCCGATATTACTGTTTCTAGACTTAGATAATATGTTAAATAAGTGTGATATAGACAGACGAGCGCTGCGAGGCCGTATAGTGACACTATGACTTAAATTGTAAAATGTTTTGTGTGACTAAAATTTCCAATCTAAAACCACTGTCACTATGCTTATGGGCATTTTCACTTCTAGGGATACCCAATTAGCTTAACTCTCACAAAAAAGTTAACTTCGATGTCAGCTTTGTAACGACAATTAAGCATTAAATATTAACAAACATTTTTTTTTTATCATTTAATCCAGAAATAATACGCGTTTATGCAATATAAAAACATAAATAAATTGGATTTACGTAAATAATTCATGCTTAGTTGTCGTTACAAAACTGACATCGAAGTTATCTTTTTTGTGAGAGTTAAGCTAATTGGGTGTCTCTAGAAGTAAAATTGTCCTTATAGAGCATTACAAGTTGATTAACAATCCATAAATATGCTAGGAGGCGGGAAATTGAGGTACTGTGCGGCCGAGCGCTGCGAGGTCGTATAGTGACGAGACTGTAATTATGTAGGTGTCGCCATAGAGCATTACCGGCATCAGGCTTATAGAGCATTACAAGGTGAGCGGGACTAGCGGCCGAGCGCTGCGAGGTCGTATAGTGACGAGACTGTAACTACTAGTAAATTACAATATACGGCCGATATTACTGTTTCTAGACTTAAATGTATAGATATATATGTTAAATAAGTGTCATATAGGCAGACGAGCGCTGCGAGGCCGTATAGTGACACTATGACTTAAATTGTAAAATGTTTTGTGTGACTAAAATTTCCATTTTTAGTACAGATGGTGCGTTTTTTAGGCTCTAATCCGAAAAGTGTCATTTTACGTCAGGTCCAAAACTTCGGAGGGCCATCTGCACTAAAAAACTACGAGACACGTGCAAAAACGAAATTCGTAACTCGTGTCGATTTAAAGCACTCCCTATCAGTCGTGTTTTAAAACATCGCCACTCGTTTCGAATTTCATGTTTTTCGCACTCGTGTCGTAATGTAATTTTCTAAAACCACTGTCACAATGCTTATAGAGCATTACAAGGTGAGCGGGACTAGCGGCCGAGCGCTGCGAGGTCGTATAGTGACGAGACTGTAATTATGTAGGTGTCGCCATAGAGCATTACCGGCATCAGGCTTATAGAACATTACAAGGTGAGCGGGACTAGCGGCCGAGCGCTGCGAGGTCGTATAGTGACGAGACTGTAATTATGTAGGTGTCGCCATAGAGCATTACCGGCATCAGGCTTATAGAGCATTACAAGGTGAGCGGGACTAGCGGCCGAGCGCTGCGAGGTCGTATAGTGACGAGACTGTAATTACTAGTAAATTACAATATATACGGCCGATATTACTGTTCCTAGACTTAGATGTATATATATGTTAAATAAGTGTGATATAGGTAAAAGAGCGCTGCGAGGCAGTATAGTGACACTATGACTTTGTAAATTGTAAAATGTTATGTGTTACTAAAATTTCCATTCTAAAACCACTGTCACTATGCTTATGGGCATTTTCACTTCTAGGGATACCCAATTAGTAAGCTAATCGTTACAAAACTGATATCGAAGTTATCTTTTTTGTGAGAGTTAAGCTAATTGGGTGTCTCTAGAAGTAAAAATGTCCTTATAGAGCATTACAAGTTGATTAACAATCCGTAAATATGCTAGGAGGCGGGAAATTGAGGTACTATTTTGTATACACTGTCACAATGCTTATAGAGCATTACAAGGTGAGCGGGACTAGCGGCCGAGCGCTGCGAGGTCGTATAGTGACGAGACTGTAATTACTAGTAAATTACAATATATACGGCCGATATTACTGTTCCTAGACTTAGATGTATATATATGTTAAATAAGTGTGATATAGGTAAAAGAGCGCTGCGAGGCAGTATAGTGACACTATGACTTTGTAAATTGTAAAATGTTATGTGTTACTAAAATTTCCATTCTAAAACCACTGTCACTATGCTTATGGGCATTTTCACTTCTAGGGATACCCAATTAGTAAGCTAATCGTTACAAAACTGATATCGAAGTTATCTTTTTTGTGAGAGTTAAGCTAATTGGGTGTCTCTAGAAGTAAAAATGTCCTTATAGAGCATTACAAGTTGATTAACAATCCGTAAATATGCTAGGAGGCGGGAAATTGAGGTACTATTTTGTATACACTGTCACAATGCTTATAGAGCATTACAAGGTGAGCGGGACTAGCGGCCGAGCGCTGCGAGGTCGTATAGTGACGAGACTGTAATTATGTAGGTGTCGCCATAGAGCATTACCGGCATCAGGCTTATAGAGCATTACAAGGTGAGCGGGACTAGCGGCCGAACGCTGCGAGGTCGTATAGTGACGAGACTGTAATTATGTAGGTGTCGCCATAGAGCATTACCGGCATCAGGCTTATAGAGCATTACAAGGTGAGCGGGACTAGCGGCCGAACGCTGCGAGGTCGTATACTGACGAGACTGTAATTACTAGTAAATTGCAATATATACGGCCGATATTACTGTTTCTAGACTTAGATGTATAGATATATATGTTAAGCAAGTGTCATATAGGCAGACGAGCGCTGCGAGGCCGTATAGTGACACTATGACTTAAATTGTAAAATGTTTTGTGTAACTAAAATTTCCATTTTAGTACAGATGGTGCGTTTTTTAGGCTCTAGTCCGAAAAGTGTGTCATTTTACGTCAGGTCTAAAACTTCGGAGGGCCATCTGCACTAAAAACGTCGTACGAGACACGTGCAAAAACGAAATTCGTAACTCGTGTCGATTTAAAGCACTCCCTATCAGTCGTGTTTTAAAACGTCGCCACTCGTTTCGAATTTCATGTTTTTCGCACTCGTGTCGTAATGTACTATTCTAAAACCACTGTCACAATGCTTATAGAGCATTACAAGGTGAGCGGGACTAGCGGCCGAGCGCTGCGAGGTCGTATAGCGACGAGACTGTAATTATGTAGGTGTCGCCATAGAGCATTACCGGCATCAGGCTTATAGAGCATTACAAGGTGAGCGGGACTAGCGGCCGAGCGGTGCGAGGTCGTATAGTGACGAGACTGTAATTATGTAGGTGTCGCCATAGAGCATTACCGGCATCAGGCTTATAGAGCATTACAAGGTGAGCGGGACTAGCGGCCGAGCGCTGCGAGGTCGTATAGTGACGAGACTGTAATTATGTAGGTGTCGCCATAGAGCATTACCGGCATCAGGCTTATAGAGCATTACAAGGTGAGCGGGACTAGCGGCCGAGCGCTGCGAGGTTCGTATAGTGACGAGACCGTAATTATGTAGTAGGGCGGGTCATTTTTGAAAAAAAAACGATTTTCTGAAGATAATAGTTACAAAACGGTGCCATTTGATATTTGATTATCACTCTTATTTTTATTATATTTTTAATTCAAGTTTTTCTGCCTCCGGATTTGATTAGTAATTTTCTTAAAATGTATGGAATTAAAAAAAAAAGTTATTATTTTAAACTTTTTTTTCGTCTCTTTTGGCTCCATAACTATAGAAAAGCTATTTCCAGGTAAACACAATACTCAAACATAGCTAAGTTGCAATAAAAAGTAAAAAAATAGATATCAACTGTGGTCAGTACAAAATGTACTGAAGTATCTATGAAATCTTTCAATTAGATCCGGAGGCAGAAAATTAATTCCGATGGCCAAATCATTTTGCACACTCTTTGTCGACCTAATTACGGAACTATTGACAACTGTTCCTAGTAAAAAACAAATACTTTTTTTTTCTTCATACATCAGTGACCCACCCTATTATGTAGGTGTCGCCATAGAGCATTACAAGGTGAGCGGGACTAGCGGCCGAGCGCTGCGAGGTCGTATAGTGACGAGACTGTAATTATGTAGGTGTCGCCATAGAGCATTACCGGCATCAGGCTTATAGAGCATTACAAGGTGAGCGGGACTAGCGGCCGAGCGCTGCGAGGTCGTATAGTGACGAGACTGTAATTATGTAGGTGTCGCCATAGAGCATTACCGGCATCAGGCTTATAGAGCATTACAAGGTGAGCGGGACTAGCGGCCGAGCGCTGCGAGGTCGTATAGTGACGAGACTGTAATTATGTAGGTGTCGCCATAGAGCATTACCGGCATCAGGCTTATAGAGCATTACAAGGTGAGCGGGACTAGCGGCCGAGCGCTGCGAGGTCGTATAGTGACGAGACTGTAATTACTAGTAAATTACAATAAATACTGCGACCGATATTACTGTTTTTAGACTTCGATGTATTCATGTTAATTATATATGTTAAGTAAGTGTGATATAGGCAGACGAGCGCTGCGAGGCGTGATAGTGACACTATGACTTTGTAAATTGTAAAATGTTTTGTGTGACTAAAATTTCCATTTTAGTACAGATGGTGCGTTTTTTAGGCTCTAGTCCGAAAAGTGTCATTTTACGTCAGGTCTAAAACTTCGGAGGGCCATCTGCACTAAAAACGTCGTACGAGACACGTGCAAAAACGAAATTCGTAACTCGTGTCGATTTAAAGCACTCCCTATCAGTCGTGTTTTAAAACGTCGCCACTCGTTTCGAATTTCATGTTTTTCGCACTCGTGTCGTAATGTACTATTCTAAAACCACTGTCACAATGCTTATAGAGCATTACAAGGTGAGCGGGACTAGCGGCCGAGCGCTGCGAGGTCGTATAGTGACGAGACTGTAATTATGTAGGTGTCGCCATAGAGCATTACCGGCATCAGGCTTATAGAGCATTACAAGGTGAGCGGGACTAGCGGCCGAGCGCTGCGAGGTCGTATAGTGACGAGACTGTAATTATGTAGGTGTCGCCATAGAGCATTACCGGCATCAGGCTTATAGAGCATTACAAGGTGAGTGGGACTAGCGGCCGAGCGCTGCGAGGTCGTATAGTGACGAGAGACTGTAATTACTAGTAAATTACAATAAATACTACAGCCGATATTACTGTTTATAGACTTAGATGTATAGATTTATATGTTAAGTAAGTGTTATATAAGCAGATGAGCGCTGCGAGGCGGTATAGTGACACTATGACTTTGTAAATCGTATGTTTTGTGTGACTAAAATTTCCATTCTAAAATTAATGCTTTCTTAATGCTTAATTGTCGTTACAAAGCTGACATCGAAGTTAACTTTTTTGTGAGAGTTACGCTAATTGGGTGTCCCTAGAAGTAAAAATGTCCTTATAGAGCATTACAAGATGAGCGGGACTAGCGGCCGAGCGCTGCGAGGTCGTATACTGACGAGACTGTAATTACTAGTAAATTACAATATACCGCTGATATTACTGTTTCTAGACTTCGATGTATTCATGTTAATTATATATGTTAAGTAAGTGTGATATAGGCAGTCGAGCGCTGCGAGGCCGTATAGTGACACTATGACTATGTAAATCGTATGTTTTGTGTGACTAAAATTTCCATTCTAAAATTAATGCTTTCTTAATCCTTAATTGTCGTTACAAAGCTGACATCGAAGTTAACTTTTTTGTGAGAGTTATGCTAATTGGGTGTCCCTAGAAGTAAAAATGTCCTTATAGAGCATTACAAGATGAGCGGGACTAGCGGCCGAGCGCTGCGAGGTCGTATAGTGACGAGACTGTAATTACTAGTAAATTAAATATTTATGTGCGGATTCTGGGGAAGTCAAAGACGTCTCATCTAATATACGAAATATTACATGTTCTATACCCCAAGGAAGTGTTGCCGGGTGTATATTATTTCTGGCCTACATCAACGACCTGCCTAAAATATTGGATGCAACTTGTATAATGTTTGCGGATGACGTATCCATATTATTTAGTTGTACTTGCAGTGCAGAGTGCAATAAGCGTTTACAGGAAATATCTCGCGATACCCGAAACTGGCTCGACGATCATAATTTGGAAATAAATTTAAATAAGACTAAAATAATCCAATTTAAACCGGCTCAAAAAAAATCATTAGAAATGGAATTACAAATTAATAACACAACTATCGAAGAAGTTACCGAATTTAATTTATTGGGAATAAAAATTGATTCCAGCTTAAATTGGAAGTCTCATATCCAAAATGTAAAAGCAAAATTATCCAGATTTGTTTATGCTCTTAGAATCCTCAAGATAAATACAAACTATGAAACGGCTTTGTCAGCATATTACGCGTACGCAAATTCATGGCTGAGATATGCAATAATACTCTGGGGGGCTAGCACGGACGCAAGTCAGCTCTTTGTGATGCAAAAAGAATGTTTACGAATCCTCACAAACACACGAATCCCAAGTAGCTGCCGAGCACTGTTTGTACAACATAAAATATTAACCTTACCAAGCATGTACATTATGGAAGCGGCTATGTTCGTAAGGAAAAATGCTAACTTATTCCCATTGCAAAAAATCACCTCAAACCGACGTAATAATAAACAACAACTTTTGCTACCAATTTCAAGACTCGCCATGTATAGAAACGGTCCGTACTGTCGATGCGCCAACATAGTAAACAAACTACCCGAACAGTTAAAACAAGAACGCGAAGATACGGTATTTAAAAGTAAACTTAAAAAGTTACTTACTGAGAAGTCATACTATAGCGTTGACGAGTTTTTAAATGACGATTCATTGTTAGAAGGGAATCCACAAGCCAGTATAGCCTATTAGTAGATAATATATATATATGATTGTCGTCCTATTTATGAAATTAAGTAATAATAATGAAAATGTAGATCGTAATAATATAAAATCATAATAATAATTATTAATTTCAACTATGACTTTGACATAAATAAATAATAAATTAGCCTAGATTAATAATGTATAATGTTTTATATTGATAGTTAGCGAATATGTAAGTATATTAATTCTGTATTCTCCTGACATGTTATTGTTACATTAAAATGCATGAATTATAAATTGTATAGGTATAAATAGACTAGTTTATAAGTAGGTACCTATAAGTACTAACATTATGCGCCCTACCTGGGTGTCATGTACTGACTACCTCCAACTAACACCTTCTGTAATGCACATGACCTTAATGTTAAATAAATGAAATTACAATATACGGCCGATATTACTGTTTCTAGACTTAGATGTATAGATATATATGTTAAGTAAGTGTTATATAGGCAGACGAGCGCTGCGAGGCAGTATAGTGACACTATGACTTTGTAAATTGTAAAATGTTTTGTGTGACTAAAATTTCCATTTTTAGTACAGATGGTGCGTTTTTTAGGCTCTAGTCCGAAAAGTGTGTCATTTTACGTCAGGTCCAAAACTTCGGAGGGCCATCTGCACTAAAAAACTACGAGATACTTGCAAAAACGAAATTCGTAACTCGTGTCGATTTAAAACACTATCGGTCGTGTTTTAAAACATCGCCAATCGTTTCAAATTTCATGTTTTTCGCACTCGTGTCGTAATGTACTATTCTAAAACCACTGTCACGATGCTTATAGGGCATTACAAGGTGACTGACAATCCGTATATGGGTCAATCACTTTTTTATGTCACTCGTTGCCATGGTTACGTTCTCCTGAGTCATCCTTAAAATCACAGTTTAGTAGCATTCAAATTGACAAAACTTTGACTTTTTTGACAATTATGTGGCCTTTCCAAGGTGGGTCATCCACCATCATGATAGTAGGGTGTGCATGATACTTTCGTCTAACAAACTATCCCACTCATATTTTACAGACAAACGGGTCTTAATCGCGTAAACTTACGTTTAATTATATCCTGACGTTTCGAGCATGACGTTACACCCGTGGTCGCAGGCACACTGGCGAGAGAATGTATCAACACCTTCGAGCTGCGCGGGTTTTCGAACTACCCGCATTTGATCTTGATTATTCATTTCTAGGCTAGGGTTGTCACTAGGCCTACACACAACATTCACAACATCCAATGGCTTTAAAATGGATGTTTCACCACGCTTACATTTGTAAATCACATTTGTAATTACATTGTTAAGGGCTGATTTTTCAATCCTCAGTTAAAAGTATCCGTCAGTTAAAATTATTATCATCCTTATCTCAGGTCATCAGCCAAAAAAGGATAGAGCTAACATTTATTTGACAGGTACTGTTAACTGGGGATTGAAAAATCAGTACTAAATCAATATAAACTATCCCACTGTTGTCCCCTGAGTGATGTGACAGAATAACAACAAAAAAAAATAGTGATTGACCCACATATGCCAGAAGGCGGCAAATTGGGCTACTATTTTGTATACAGGTCGATGAAATTGATTTTTTTTTCCAGGACCCGGCCTGTGTGATGTTCTTCGAGCCGATGCTGACAGCCCCTCTTCCCCGGACATCCCCCTTCAGCCTCCAACAGCTAGCCAGGGCCGTCATCGTCTCCCACACCAGCTACGACGGTGAGTTTTACGAAATACCCCCCCCTCTGACTACTGTACCCATTGTAAATGCTTGCCCACGAAATAAAGTAGCCATCGTAAAATCAGTCTCCACTGTTACACGATAGTTCCATGTAGTTCTAACTGGGCAGCAGCGTCATCATAGTGGACACATTACTGCGATCGCCAATCCGCTTGCCCAGCGTGGCGATTATGGGCATTTACCTCCTAGTGCGTCTGTACGCATAATTAATGAGAGAGGCCTACGTTCAGTGGACTGTCATAGGCTGATGATGATATGCCGACTCTTACAACACCCACGGGAATAGTTCTGTTTGTGGTAATCTTTTAGTGGTACCATTGACATTAACATTGCCGGTAACATTCTGTGTTATATTTTACATAATATTTTCTTCGGTTACCGCGAGGATTACACATGATTGATTGATTTTAGATTTTTTACTATTAAATACATCAGTTAAGCCGTGTGGTGACGGTAGTAAGAATACATTTGTCACCACCCCAACTCCTCCTACGGGTGTCGTAAGAGTCGACTAAGGGATTGAAGTGTCACTGACCACTATTTGATAAGAGATTGATGATGGGCAGCAGCGTCATCATAGTGGACACATTACTGCGATCGCCAATCCGCTTGCCCAGCGTGGCGATTATGAGCATTTACCTCCTAATGCGTTTATACGCATAATTAATAAGAGAGGCCTACGTTCAGCAGTGGACTATCATAGGCTGATGATGATGATATGCCGACTCTTACAACACCCACGGGAATAGTTCTGTTTGTGGTAATCTTTTAGTGGTACCATTGACATTAACATTGCCGGTAACATTCTGTGTTATATTTTACATAATATTTTCTTCGGTTACCGCGAGGATTACACATGATTGATTGATTTTAGATTTTTTACTATTAAATACGTCAGTTAAGCCGTTTGGTGACGGTAGTAAGAATACATTTGTCACCACCCCAACTCCTCCTGCGGGTGTCGTAACAGTCGACTAAGGGATTGAAGTGTCACTGACCACTATTCGATAAGAGATTGATGATGGGCAGCAGCGTCATCATAGTGGACACATTACTGCGATCGCCAATCCGCTTGCCCAACGTGGCGATTATGGGCATTTACCTCCTAGTGCGTCTGTACGCATAATTAATAAGAGAGGCCTACGTTCAGCAGTGGACTGTCATAGGCTGATGATGATGATATGCCGACTCTTACAACACCCACGAGAATAGTTCTGTTTGTGGTAGTCTTTTAGTGGTACCATTGACATTAACATTGCCGGTAACATTCTGTGTTATATTTTACATAATATTTTCTTCGGTTACCGCGAGGATTACACATGATTGATTGATTTTAGATTTTTTACTATTAAATGCATCAGTTAAGCCGTGC
Source organism: Thaumatotibia leucotreta (assembly GCA_025490895.1). NCBI lineage: Eukaryota > Metazoa > Arthropoda > Insecta > Lepidoptera > Tortricidae > Thaumatotibia > Thaumatotibia leucotreta. Next base: position 11,283 of record JALPQI010007092.1, on the reverse strand, counting down.
GGTGACGGTAGTAAGAATACATTTGTCACCACCCCAACTCCTCCTACGGGTGTCATAAGAGTCGACTAAGGGATTGAAGTGTCACTGACTACTATTTGATAAGAGATTGATGATGGGCAGCAGCGTCATCATAGTGGACACATTACTGCGATCGCCAATCCGCTTGCCCAGCGTGGCGATTATGGGCATTTACCTCCTAACGCGTCTATACGCATAGTTAATAGGAGAGGCCTACGTCCAGCAGTGGACTATCATAGGCTGATGATGATGATGATGATGATGATGATGACATCAGTTATCAGAACAATATACGTGTAGTGTGTCAATTTCAATTTCAAGTTCTGACAGTTCAGTGCCAACGACTGCCTTAAAAATGTTAACTATCCTATTTTGTTTTATCCACAGGCGTAGAAAAGCTGCCACTCCCACCACGAATGCGAGCATACCTCAAGGAATATCACTATAGACAACGAGTACGCGTCCGGCGCCTTGAACCAGAGTTATTTCCTCCGCTATCCTAGCCAAGTAACTTACTGATACACTACTACAATCACTAAGGTCTGTAAGACCACTTCGAATTTTTAATAGCCTCGTCCTGCCCAATGTGATTTATAAAGGACATATTCGATTTTTGGCAAATAATTAATGTATATATCGTTTACGTTGAGGTTACATTCAAAATTATTTTTCTTTATGTGAAATGTAGAACAAAAGAAAAGCGACTATATTTTCAAACTCATTAGGTTTAAATTTCAATAGCTCAAACTTTGTATGATGGGCTGGACGAGGATAGACCACTTTTCTTCCGTAGTCGAAAAAATAATACCGCAAGCCGCTCAGCCAAGTGATATACTTGAAATACTGCTACAACCACCAAGGTTAGACCACTTTCGGATTTTTAAAAGACCTTTTCTCTTTTAATGGCGTCGAGATTTATTTCCTCCTCTACAACAATCACTAAGATGGTCTCTACCACAATTCTTTGAATTTTTAAAAGACCACTTTTCTTCCAGCCTAGTAACACACACAGATACACTACTACAATCCCCAAAGTCCGTTAGGTCACTATATTTCAGATTAAAAAAAAACCACTTGTAAAGAGAGTACCGCAACCCATTCGCTATGAGTGCGATGCCTTGAACCGGAGCTATTTCCTTCGCTATCCTAGCCAAGTGACATACTCATACACTACTATAATCATCAAGGTCCGTTAGACCACTGTTCTTCTTTCTTAGAAGACCACTTTTTGGATATCGACGCCTCGAACCAGATCTACAGGGTGTAAGTCTAATACGGGCGAAGCTCTTAACGGGTGTTAGTTTACGATATAATAAGTACATTCAAATAACTTTTACTTAAAACAAGACCAACAAAATTTTCCATACAATATAATTCAGCGCGCAATGTACAGCAACATACGCGAGTTAAACTCTCGTTGACAGCTAATTTCAAAAGCAGATGACATAACTGCCATATCAACAATAACAAATGTTCGTACCTACATTGCTGCTCCGATAATCTTAAAAAAATTCTGTGGGGTCATAATTAAGAGTAATTTTTAAAAAACCTTGTAATCCATGATTACACTAATGTATCCTATGCCTGGTTTAATTGATCGCCCGTATTAGACTTACACACTGTATTTCCTCCGCTATCCTACCCAAGTAATATACTGATACACTTCTACAGCAATCATCATTAATCAATCTTGACCAATAGACTCTAGACCACTAGACCATTTCTTTTCGAATTTTAGGTCATACTTTTTTTTGTACTAACCTATTTTCTCAACGGACGAAATCAGAGCAGTTATCTCATCTCCTGGCCAAGTAATACACCGTGTTTTTATTGATTTCCGTTAAATTAAAGGGAAGTTTATTTAGGTCGAAAAATATCAATTTCTCTAAGAAACTAGTATCTTAACTCTTACTGTTATTGAGTTATTAAAAAAATAAGTTTAATGACCGAACAAGTGTATTGCAACCTTTATTACATCCTAATGAAATTAGGACATGACATGACCCTTATTTTGACATGTGCCGTCAGTCACCTGAGATCTTATTCTTAAGGTTCTCTCACACTTACCATCTCAATTATTATGTATGAAAACGAAAAAAAAATTTACGAAATAAACAAAAGCCGATATACCAAGAAACTTCTATTAATGTACCAAGTAACTTGTCAAATTTAACGGAAATCAATAAAAACACGGTGTATACATTACTACAACAATCACTAAGGTCTGTAAGACTACTATACATCAGATTTTAAAAGACCACTTTTCTACTCTAGCCAAGTAACATACAGATACATTACTACAACAATCACTAAGGTGGTGTTTTAGACCACTATTCTACGTATTTCTAAAATACCACTCCTTTTCTTTACTTCCAACCTATTTTAACCGACAAGTTTGGAAGCATAGCTGTATCCTTCTCTCTTCAAAAATAAAAATATATCTAGTGTTTGAAGAAAGTCAAATCTTGGACTAATAATTATGTTTAAGTAAATAAAAGTACTAAGGACCTATTACAGTATAGTTCAAACCCTCATTAATAAAAACGAAAATCTATCATTCTAGTCTTAAAACGTCACATAATAATATTAGAAAGAAACAGATAAACTTTGTCTCCTAACTTAGCCGCTAAGTATTGTCCCTTTCGACCTTATCAATGTGTCTATAACATCGGAAGGGACAAAAAATACCTAGCGGCTTGTTAACACGTACGACGCCGGTGACACAGCGTCTGTGATCAACAATTAGGGATCATCCATTAATTACGTCACACCTCAACGTCAACACATCCATAAAATCGTGACACGGGGAGGGAGGTAGAACTCCTCCCTCCCCCCTGTTTGTGACGTCACTATGCTCACATGCAAGAATACATGAACATAAAACAATAAAAACTCCAAAATCTTTGGACGGAGAGAGAATAAGTTAATTCGATAATTTTACAAATCATTTTAAGCAATCCTAATAAAAAGTTACTTTCAAAGAGATGTATTTTTTACCTTCTTAAACTAAAAATCTACATGTGAATGTGACGCTACACTAAGGGGGAAAAGTGTAATAATTGTGACGAAGTGTGACAAGGGGAAGGGTCAAAATATCATATAATTGGTGTGACGTAATTAATGGATGATTCCAAAGTCTGACTCCTATGCCAGTGAACCACAGAAATACGAAGGTCTTTAACACAACTGCTGAGTCGCCGGTATAGGAGTACAATCTATTCGGTCACAGATGCGTGTCACTGGGCATAAGAATTCTATCAAATAATTTCGATCGACATAGTATTAGCACTTAGTGAAACAGTACCGGAGGCGAACGTGTTAAGTTAGGAAACGATAATGAACATGGGGGTAACATTGTAACCCTTTTTAACCCTTTAAGGGAGCGTTCAAGTATTACGTAACGCAATTTTCGAAGGTTGTTGATCTCCCCTCACCCCTTGTAACGCACCGTAACGTTCTTCTGTCCCCCCCCCCCCTTCTCTAAGCGTTACGTAACGCTCAAATGAGCATTTTTACCCTAAAGTCGCAAAAAGTTATGTTATAGTTTTTGTCCTTGGTATAGTTTTAATTGCCTTTGCGGTAATAGGATTCCCCGTTTGGAGAATCCCATTACCGCAAAGGGATTTGGGAGTTATATTTCCCTAGTTTTTTACTTTAAAAAAAACAATGTTTCGTAACGTGTTGTAAGGAAGACCCCTCCCGCCCCTGTAACGTACGTTTTACGAGACCCCTCCACCCCCCAAAATTGCGTTACGTAATATTTGAAGGCCCCCTTACTAGAGTTGCTGCGGAAAGAAAAGGCGCCTTGCAGTAAGGCACGGCCATATGTTCCATGTGCCTACTCTTTCTGAACACGTTTTATTTAAGGAAAAAAAAGCAAAAACAAAATACTGCGACCGTATATAACATGGACGTCAAACGCCAGCTCAAAAATGCCCCCAAAACCAATTGTTCAATTGTGCCAAGATGAGCAGGACATAGCGCATTTCTTAACACCGCGCATATTTCGGCACAACATCTTTGACAAACGTTTATAGAATATAGCAAATCAAAACTTTGACAGACCAATCACAAATATTTTTAAATGGCGGTTTAAGTTTTTATGGGTTGATATTGAAATTCATTACCGTGAAGCATTGAAGAGGGGGTGACACTTGTCACCTAAAATTCAGGACCGTTTTTGGAAGGCAATTTAGTATGGCGTGCAGCTTCCATGTTTTATTTGTTCGTAGGTAGTATGATAATGGCGATAACTTTCGAACCCTGTTCGGATCTATATCGATTCGATAGTGATATAGAAAAAAAAGTATTTGATAAACTTGTAAATATCGTTTAACTATTGTATAAGTAATATTAATATTTAGATTCAGAAATACTGCGAAACCAATAAATCTATAATCAGAGATCGGACAAATGTGCGTCATTGTTAGCAATTATATGGGTATTACTCCAAAGTTGATTAAATAATTAATCATTTTCAGAAAATTACTTATTTGGCACGGGTGACTATGTAAACCTTTGAGTTTCGTCACCTTGAAGATTCGAAATCAATTATCAGGAAATGATTTGTTTAATTATTCATTTAATCAACTTTTGAGCCATATCCATATTATTGTGAACAATGACGCACATTTGTCCGATCTCTGATAATAATTCATGATCTTAAAATTATACTCAAATTTGGAACAGAGTCCAAATTACGAGTACGTATCTAACAAATTTTTTAATTGTTTTTTTTTTTTTGTATTCTACTCATACTGACGAGCGCTTTTATTCGCTGTTTTATAAAAAAATCCACTGTGTTGCGAATTTTCTTTTTGTATAATCATCACTCAGAGGATAATTCATAAAATGTATGGGGAGATTTTTTCTCCTTTCAAGTATAAAAGAACTTGTGATATTGAGCATGTACTAAAAAAATATTAAAAGTTATAGGAAAATAAAAACTAAGATATTAAAAATAATGGCATAATATTTCGGAGTCTTTCTGAATCTAAAATCTTTTTTATATAAATGTAACATAAGATTAATTATATATTCTTGTATAGAAAAATGTATCTACTTAACAATACGGTTTTATCATTTATTTCCCTTAAAGGGGGGATTTTGAAACCAATCTCTTTAATAATCATGGTTTGCGGCATTTTTAGTTATTTATTAGTTAATGAATACTTGACACGAAATGGTTCATACACGTATAGTAAAGAAGAGTCGTCTGCATTAGCCAGCCTCTAAATAGTTATTTCTGTTACAAGGGATCAAAATGATATTTTTCCGGCGAGGGCGTATATTGAATCCCAAATGAAGCGATGGATTCATCACTACGTTCGGGATTCTAAAGTGGAATCCTGAGCGAAATGAGGGATTCAAGCGTTAACGCCCAAGACATAAAATATTTTGATACCGTGTGACATATACCTACTGCTTTTCACACCACCTATGAGAAAAATAAAAGATATACCACATATTTAATATTTATGCAAATAATCGTTTCTAAAGAAATCTTTATCAATTATGAAAGTACTGTTTTAACTGTTTATTTTCATATTTCATTGTACATTTTTAGAAACAGTGCCACTTTGAGGGAATAAAAGGCCAATATTCGAATAGGTGGTGTGAAAAGTGTATTTTTCAAGGGTTCAATCAGAAAATACACACTTATTTTTGTGGCGGTAAAAAATAGCACGCGCCAGACGCAACAAATGATTCGATCATTTCCGTGCACGATGCATCTGATCCATCGAATGACGCCTGCCTGGCTACTTTTGTTCGACAAAAAAAAGACTTAAATATACTTGCTGTGTATGTCCTATATGCATTATATTTACAGTTGTGTCGCCCGCTATTTTTTGTGATTTCTACTCTGAAGATCGTATTGAGAGAGATAAAAGTTTCCTAAGATATTTTCCATTGTGTTACAATTTTTCTGGTAACGAAGTGGAAGGTTGAAAATGGATTGAAGTTGATATTTTTCTACATTTATCATCGAATTTGAGTAGAAATCTCATAAAAATACCTTATAGTGGAGGGACTTCTGTAAATGAAATGGCCCTTATAAAATGTTATAAGTTATATTCGATAGTAGTTAAGTGATAATTTTGTATGTAAAAAAGATTTTTGTTAAGCAATTATATATTTATTCCCTTAGTTATAAACGTCTAACTTAGCAAGCCGCTAAATATAGTTTGTCTCTTTTGGTCTTATCAATATTTCAATAAGACCGAACGGGACAAACAGTACACGTTTATGAATAAGGGTTTTAACCTTTATAAGATACAATATGTATTCTAATTTTCTAAGGCAAGTGACGCTACAAAATGCTAATGTAAAATATCGTCACAACTGTTATAAATGGGACAAAATTCTTTTCGTTGTCTTGTTTCATACCACTCTGTCACGCTTTTAGTTGCAGTTTCGACTCAGTATATAAAAAAAAAACCATACATCATAAATTGAAAACAAAATTTCATCTCATACAAAAATCACAACTGTGTCACGTTTTTTAGGGACACAGAAAAAGACAACGAAAAGAATTTTGACCCATTCATATTTATTATTATTGTTCTGTGATGTTTTTTTTACCGCACATCACATATAGATAAGTTCTAAAACCCCTATTCATAACGTTCTCCTAACTTAGCTTGTCTCTTTCGGTCCTATCAATACGTCTATAAGACAGAAAGGAAAGAACAATACTTTATCGGCTTGCTAAGTTAAGGGACGGTTGAATAAGGGGCTAAAAAATGGATATCGAATGCGGTTATGTAGTGCGTTGGGATAATTGGACGTAATTATGCAAAAGGGAACCAACCCACATGAATTTTTCATTCTAATTAACACTTTAAATCACAAGAAACAAAGTTAATCTTTAAAATGACAGATTCGTGTGGATTGGTTCCCTTTTGCATAATTACGTCCAAAAATTTGTAATTTCAAATTCAGTCTGACAATAAAGGGCTGAAATTATAATATAAAGTGACAACACTGTCTCGTCCTATTCAAATTAATTTAAAGAATACGGGACATGATGTCACCACATTTTGTTTTCTACTTCTCTTGTAAGACAACTGTCAAGGAAAAAGATAAAACAAATATGTTTACATGACCTTATAACAGGGTTTTCAAATCATATATTGAGTTGATCCTTAACCTTTTCACCGCCAGACGTTAAAGGAATATGATGAGCTCTAGACGCCACGCGTACGCGATTATTTGAACGAAATTGAACTACAAGGCGTCCCGCGTGAGTTCCTACTGCTTTGGCGTAGCTGTCGGCCAGTGCCGTCATTGGCGCCGTAGGCACGTTTTTCCGCTGTCGTCTATAGCTGAGTGTGGCGGTGAAAAGGTTAAAAATGGATCACCACTTTTCTTTTACATTCTGTGTACAATTTTTACCTATTGGGTGAATATCTGAGCGATTCAACCGCCTTATTTTGGTGGCATAATTTTTGGCGAGGTTTCTATTCGTTACAATATGCTTTGTCATTTGAAGGAGTCACGGTACATTATACAAATAACGAAGTATAACATTAAGACGTTTAGAAACTTCGGCAAAAATGATGCCACCCAAATTAGGCGGTTGAAACGCTCAGACATTCACCCAAATAGGTAAAAATTCTTGGAAAAAATTGTACACAGAATGTAAAAGAAAAGTGGTGATCTAGTCAGTATTGTTGTCACATAGATTGTCGACTAAAATTTTTCGTCTCACCGCCTTATAATATATTAATATTAAAATATAATATATAAACGTTTCCTAACTTAGCAAGCCTATAAGTATGCTTTGTTCCTTTCCGTATTATCAATTTTTCTATACGACTTAAAGGGACAAACAATACTTATCAGCTTTTTAATTTGGGAAACGTTTATGAATAAGGGGGTTAGTATTCAAATATGCTCAAAAGCCTTGTATATGCTCCTCGATTCCCTTTAGTACCGTTTGGTAGTCAAAGTTTCGTAACCTGCCTGCTCAGATATTTATGACCGCCTTGACCGCTACGATATCTTAATTGATGGTGTCTGTATATTGACTAAGAATTTTCGAGCTTACGTTTTGCCTTTTCATTTGGTCTCTGTATTGTATAATACATTGTATTGTATAGATATGTATAGATTAATTGTATATGGGTTTAAGTCTCTACTATAGATAGTATAAGACATGTTTCTTGGTCAGATTTTGTTACGTGCCACATACCGTCTTAAATTCAGAAAGGTCAAGTTTCTGAATTTCTATAATTACTTACCTACGATATTTTATATTATCTATAGTAAGTGGATATAACTAATAGTGCATAATAGCACTACACGCAAAGCGTACAAATTATTGAAAAATAAAACATTTATTTTAAAGGATTTAGTGTTTCATTTCACATGAGGCAGCTGACAGTCAAGTGTAAAAATACTACCTGCTGCCTACCCTGAGGACTTAGATGGATTGCCTCTATGCTAGTAATTACATCAGCTGTCTTACCCCCAAACCGGAACACATACTAACTACCTATTTAGCGGCAGGTTAAGGCACTGGTCTCACCGCGAGCTACTAAGCTATGAACTATCGGCTATAAACACGAACAAAAGATACGCACTCCCGTGTAAATAAAAGAGACACGGCGATACTCGCCCGGCGATGATAGCCGATAGCTGGGCGAGTATCGCCGTGTCTCTTTTATTTACACGGGAGTGCGTATCTTTTGTTCGTGTTTATAGCCGATAGTTCATAGCTTAGTAGCTGGCGGTGAGACCAGTGCCTAACGGGTGACGGTGGTAGCTATCCGGGCGGACCCTGCACGAAGTCCCTACCACCAGCGAAATTGTTTTGTGGACCGTGACTTAAAGGTATGTTGATTTTTGCCGTTGAAAACTGCGGTACCGATATATCAGTCATGTCATTGGCGTCCAAAAGGCTCAAATTACAATTTCAACTGAAAATTGTGGACTGAAACATTTTTATTTTATTTTGTTGAATCAACATTCATCAATCAACAGAAGTCGACTTCACCATACAGAAAGATATCTTACAAAAAAATCCTTACCAATTGGACGTTGTTAGAGTCTGGCTAACGAAAGCTGAGAATGAGTTTTTACGGAACTTTTCATATGGCATCACAAGCTGAATTGTCAAACGTCATGTTCTGTCTTTCGTTCGACTTGACACCCATTGCTCGCTTTCCACAATTGCAACGTTTTAAGGTGTTTATGATGAAAAATACTATGAAAAGTAATGTTCGTAAGCTGCTGCGTACTATAATAAGTAAATATAAAGAAAAACAAGAGGAGAAAATCATCGCTTAAAAGGAAAAACATGAGTGTTTACACACGATATCGGTGTTCCTCCTAGGTTAGTACGAAGTACCATTTTGATACTTACCTTTATTCAATACATTTTCTTGTACTCATTATCTAATATACTATCGACTATAATAGATTTATGTTTGTATTTATGTTAGGTTGATTTAAAATGGTCATTTGTTTTTTTTTACCAGAAAGTCTGGGAGAGGTTGAAGGAGTTAACGCTGTCAAAAATACGGTAGAAAAGTTATGCTAGTTGGAGAAGAAAGAAAAAAGTTCGCGAGTATAACTGCCTCAGATTGGAAATCAATGACTGACCATGTCATTCATGTGGAAGATAAGTACAGCGAAAGAGACAATCTTATAAAAACTGCATTAGATGAGTTTATTATGAGATTTTTGTGTTATGGCACAAATAGTATGAATCATTAATATGAATCATTGTATGAGTTTTTTAAGTCTGACTTTAATTATTCTGAATAAAAAATATAAATATTTCGTTTCCTATTTATTAAAAATACACACACCGGCAGAATTATATTTTTTTAGTACAGATGGTGCTTTTTTTAGGCTCTAGTGTGAGAAGTGGGTCATTTTAAGTCAGGTTCAAAACTTCGGAGGGCCATCTGTACTCAAAAACGTCTTACGAGACACGTGCAATAACGAAATTCGTAACTTGTGTCGATTTAAAACACTCCCTATCGGTCGTGTTTTAAAAAATCACCACTCGTTTAGAATTTCACGTTTTTCGCACTTGTGTCGTAATGGACAATTTTATAGGTAGTTTTAATCATGATTAGTTGATTACACCCATTCTGCGATGATACAATTTACAAATCGTTACTAATATTACCTATACCTATGTATAGACATATAATAGTGTTATATCCAAGTGTGAAAATCACTCTGTTTTTCGGCCATATTATGGTATAAAGACTATAATGATATGAAGAGCTGAAAAACATATCAAATTTTAAGCCAATCTGTTTAGTTATTTTCAAGTTATATCATAGGTTCGACACATTACCAAGCTAGTTTTAACTTTTTACATACATAATTACATATGTATGTAAAAAGTTAAAACTAAACACAAAATAGGTACATAATATGTATGTAAAAAGTTAAAACTAACTTGGTGCTGTCGAATCTATGAAACAACTAAACAGATTTGCTTAAAATTTGATATGGGATCCATTTAATAACATGGGTCATCATTTAGAGTAGTAGGTACCTACAATACCTACATCATATTGCATTGTGTCATGCAGACAAAGTTGCATGGAACAGCTACGTTATGTACATATACAGCGTGTTTTTCTTCATATGCTATAACTTTAAGGGAAGCTTATTTAGGTCAAATATAATTAATTTCTCTAAGAAACTAGTGTTTTAACTCTTACCGTTATTGAGTTATTTAAAAAATCAGTTTAATCACTGAACATGTGTATTGCAACCTTTATTACATTCTAATGCATAGACTTATTAATTTAATAGACCGAGTCTATTATATCTGTGGGTGACGCCAGCAATGCCTGTCAACGATCTTTGTTTGGCTATACTAGTGCACCTAAACCGCAAATAGTAAAAGTGATTAAAATAAAGCTTTTCATGTATATTTCTGTTCGATAAGTGCACGGAATGTGATAAAAGTGATGACTTGTGTGGTTCCATGGTGTAAAAACCGCCAGGGTTACCTGAATGAACAAAATAAAGACATTACGTTTCACCGGTAATTTAGTTTTGACTTGAATTTTAAATTTCGAACCTTATTAAGGTAAAAGTAACTGAAAATCTTATTCAATATTTGTTGCCGGATACATGTGTGTAGCTTTGTGAATTAACCATTCGTATTTGCATTCGTAATGTAATTATAAATAGTGGGATTCAAATATTTGTATTGCATAGTGTTGTACTTAAGCGATCGATCGTGATATCGATAAATCTATTGATAGCCAACTCAGAAAATGAATCGATGTT
>JALPQI010007091.1:0-47577 GCA_025490895.1 Thaumatotibia leucotreta | reverse complement strand
GCTGGGTATTTGAACAATAATATTTCATAAAAATTAGCTACTTACAGTTAAAAACAATCACTTAGATACTTTCTCACAATTCCACATCTAGGTACAGCCAATAGGTACAGTGGGGTTCAAAATTGCATGGACATTTTTTGAATGAATTCATTCATAAATTGTCCATGCAATTCTGAACGCCACTGTACGTAAAAAGTCCTCCTTCCTTCGATAAAAGGCGTAGGATTTATCTAACTAAAGATTCTCAAGATTGAGAGCAATGATTGGATCTTTTAATAGATTTTAGAACTTCTAAAAGATCCCAAGTACAAGTAATTGAAGGTAGGTATCTAACGTTCAATTCTACTTAGATACCTAGGGCTTAGCTAGGTCAAGTACTTAAAACATAGGACATATATTATTATCATTGCCAATATCGTTAATGTCAATACTGATTGAATTACCTGAAAATAGGTAAGATTATTAATTAGTAAAGTAAACATATTTTTTCTACCATTTCTCAATTTTCCATTTCTTAGATCATAAAAATACCTTTGCACAATTACAAATTCGACCTTGCAGAAAATGTTAGATAATGTGATTAGATACCTACTACGTACCGAAATAAAATGTAAATAAGCAGTTAATCTAAAAAAAATTAAACAAAATCCTATTTTTTTAATTTATATTGCGATTCAGTAAAAGGCCAATCAACTTTCCGATCGACACTATTTTGTCCCGTACCGCAGGTGACAATTTCAAGTTTGCTAGAAAAAATGCTTGTAAATTGTACATGCGTTAGGCCCCACAAAAGTTCACATCGATACATTTAGGTTCCAACTGTTTTTCATTGTAAATATATGTATAGTATTAATTGACGTACATTTGTAAGTTCATGAAAACTAACGCAGCAGACAGAAAATATGTCGATCGAAAAGTTGATTGGCCTCTTTACAGTATAAATTTAAAAAATAGGATTTTGTTTAAATTTTTTTATATTAACTACTTATTTACATTTTATTTCGGTACGTAGTAGGTATCTAATCACATTATCTAACATTTGCTGCAAGGTCGAATTTGTAATTATGCAAAGGTATTTAATTTTGATCTAAGAAATGGAAAATTGATAAAGAACTCTTACGACACCCGCGGGAAGAGTTGGGGTCTAACATCTGTCCCAACAACCCAACCGAATATTCGAGCGAACATTCGTTCCAAACTTCTAATCCAGTCGCACGCGCAGTGATAAAGCCGTAAATCACCTAGAACGTTTGTATATGGCCGGACCGGAAACGGAAGCCTTTACTGCTGTATTCACGGCCTTTATCGGTCTCACTTTAAATCTTACTTGTTTATGGCCACATCGCACCAAACTGGGGATACGACTACAGCTGCCATATATTTCGGAACGGCTAGGTGCTCATAAATAGCTAAGCAAGCCTGCTACCGCGAACACCGAAGTTAACAAATTGCGGGGATTTGTCTCTGTCACTCCAACGAAGGCGGCATTAGAGTGAGAGAGAAAAATCCCCGCAATTTGCGGACTTCGGTGTTCGCGGTAGGGCCGCTGCTACCGCGAACACCGAAGTTCGCAAATTGCGAGGACAGAGAAAAAACCTCGAAATTTAGGAATTTCGATTTTCGCGGTAGTAGGACTAGTAGGTCAGGCCTCTATTGTCAAGGTGGTGGTGGTGGTGGTAATGCATGTTCAGATATTTTAGACTTTTTAGAGCATCGTGAACGCTCCAGTATATCTGATGGCGACTGTACATGATTAACCTCATCATCATCAGCCTATGATAGTCCACTGCTGGATGTAGGCCTCTCCTATTAACTATGCGTATATATAGACGCATTTGGAGGTAAATGCCCATAATCGCCAGTATCGCCACGCTGGGGAAGCGGATTGGCGATCGCAGTAATGTGTCCACTATGATGACGCTGCTGCCCGTCATCAATCGTTTATCAAATAATGGTGAGTGACACTTAAATCCCTTAGTCGACTCTTACGACACCCGCAGGAGGAGTTGGGGTTATGACAAAATGTATTCTTACTGCCGTCACCAACACGGCCCATGATTAACTTATAATCTCTTAAACTTCGATATGTAGGTATAGGTACCTAAATAAAAAGGCCTACGTCTTAGGTACATCGCAGGGCTACATTTAGGTGTACCTAATCTTACTATTAATTTAAATATTCTTTAGCTGCCTACAGTTCGCTGCCTTTCGTTTACGATTGACGATTAAGCGTTAAAGTGCATTCAAACCAAAAGAGCATTCGCTATTCTAACCCCCCACTCTACGAAATTCGATCGTTACACAAAACGTGATTGGTGGATTTCGTAGAACGGGCGATAGAACAGCGAATGCTCTTTTGGTTTAAGCGCACCTTTAGCGATTGGCAACTTGTCTAAGCACCCAGGTGTTTAATTTATAAAAATACGTAGATAATTTGTTTTAAGTAACAGATATTTTAAAACTTATTATAAAACCGCTAATTATTGCTAAATGAGAAACCTATTAATACACAGATGTTTCATTCAAACTTCATAAAAACTACCATAAGTCAATCAATATCTATAATTGCTACCAATTAAGTCTCAGCTGAACCCATCAATATTAGTATTTATCACATGAAAAACAAAGGGGTGTGACAAAAAACCCCGAAAGGGTGCCATGCACATGTTCCTTTGAACCCCCGTAGGAAACAAGTGCACGACGAAACAAAGCTATTACTATCCGTTCAAGCCATTTTAAACTTTATTTCCAAGTGTTAAGGACACGTGTGACAGCTTTATTCACGGACAAGTGCATAGCATTACAAAATAGTGTTTGACATCACTTCAGATGAATTTAAACTCTATTTGTAGGGCAATAAGAAAGTTGGGAATGGCTTTGTAAAGTTGTTGTTTGTTCATATGGTTACGACGGGGGATCGCATGTGATTTTGAAACTGTTCTTTCGATTTTTTGTTTTTTTTTTGCGTAGGAATAGAGAAACAGCTTGTTTGGAGTTTGTTATGTTAAAGGAATAAAAAACCGTGGTCTATGGGGTCGTGAACAATTTAACTAATTCGTCAAAGTCAATGTTATTGACATTGGTTCAAATAATTCCAATATGTAATGCTAATGAAACATAGAAATACTAACATAGATTTAAATTATTCGAAATTTCCAAAGCCCTATTGGGCATAATAGAAAAATACCGTGTCTGTATAATAAGTACCTACCTACTTTATTTTCATATATTTTATTCTACAAGAAAATTGTAAACTGTGGGTACAGTGCAGTAGAATAATAAATATAATAATACTTTATCTAAGTTATCTATTATTGCATGATTTTAACCAAATATTTAGCAAATATTTGCAAAAACTTTTGTACAAGCAAGTTATAATGATTGCTCTATATTAAGAGTAAAATAATTTTATCAGTAAGTTAATCAACGTTGTTGTTTTCTGTGTAAGAACTTACATAAACCTAGTTATTTCGTAAGACATATTAAAAGGATTAAAGTTAAAAATTTTATGGAATTCAAAACAATGATCATAATTCATAAGTTATCGTACGTTCATCTAATGTCATTATTCATAAATTTAAATATAGATGTACATGTACATACTAAGATCACGTAACAAGCACCAAAAACATTACACTAAATAAAAAACAATATCGCAACGATGTCCCCACATGGCCGCGCCGGCCGCCAGATGCGGCGCACAGATGTCCGCCAACTCGAATCGCTGACATCTGTGCCACTGTGGGGTGTGATTTGGGACACTTTGACTTGGTCAAGTAGTCTTACATTTAAAAAAATAGTCATTCAGCCTCGTAGTAATACGTCGTCGTGGATACATTAAAAAAAAAGTTGAGTTCAGCCGCTACAATCCCCGAAATTTACGGACTTCGGTGTTTGCGGTAGCAGGTCTGAACCTCCCTAATTTGCGGGATAGTTGGTTAAAAATAATCACCAAATTAAAAATTTAAAAAAACCGACTTCAACTGGTTTCTCCAAGATTCCCGATTTGTTTCCATCATTGGTTTCCTCAAATCCTACTTTCTGAATGCAAATTCTTGTAAATGAATGAAAATTACCAAAAGCGCCACACATGTAACATTTGAAGAGATCTCTCGATTTCTCCAGGATCCCATCATCAGACCCCAACTTGGTGCCAATGGGACCATCTCGGGGTAATACACGTTCGATCACAAAAAGAAATTTTAGAATCGGTTCACTATTCTCGGAGATATCAAGTAACATACATACAACAAAAAAAAAAAAAAATAAATAAATTCAGTCGAATTGAGAACCTCCTCCTTTTTTTGAAGTCGGTTAAAAAACGTTCGAGTTGATAGAGTAATTCAACGTTCGCGGTATAAGTAGATCATGGGGGGTAGGGTAGCTATACTAGCTATCCTGTTTGACAGCAAACCGCTCAACCTAGCTCTTTTTATTTAACGTATAAAGTCAAGAAGAGACGTGTAGGCCACGCTGTCAAACACAAGAGCTAACTGTGCTAACGCCGCATTAGTAGACGGTATTTTTAAAAGTAGATAATATGTTTCGGGGATATTTAAGAGCTACTAGTATTGATTTACCCCACCTTATGTACGCTTATGGTCAGTGTTGGTAAAATGAATGACTGAACAAGTGAACAGTAGATAATATCAAGGCAGACAATCGCGGAAATCGCGAAATAAAAAAAAGCGTATAATTTTTTTATTTTGAAGCGGTTTTCTTCCTGTCCAGAATAAATATAAAATTTATAAATATGTAGGGCTTTACATTTTCGATATTTTCCTACTTTCTTTACCATATTATGTAATATATATACTTACAGTAACTTTTCTTACCTTCATAAAATATTGTTAAAATATTTTCACAGTGACCATTGTGTCTGTTATTCCAAAAGTCCATTACATGTAAGATTTATCCAGGTGACATTACGTCTATCGATTCCGGTATTTAATCAAAATAATTGCGAAATAATGATTTAATATTAATCATTTTCGGTATCACTTTTATCATGGCCGTTGATAAGATGTCCATACTTTTTATTATCACATAGTTTCGTTCTATATCAGCTGCACTAAAAGATCCAAAGTCCAATTTAGTTGTTTTGGAGTTTGAACTTTGCTCATGTGATTATTTGTGATTGTTATTTTGATAACTTATCTTTATCTATTACGTTTTCTGTGATAAAATTTATGACGTTACTTATTTAATACACGACACGATACAACACATAAAAAATAGCAGTATTTGGAACCCATATCTGATTTGACACATCAGTATTCAAATATATATCATCAAATACATATAGTTTTTTTTTTTAATATTTCTAGTCCTTTTTGACAGGCGAAAGCACTAAGCCATACTGCCTTGTCATAAGTGGTATTCTTCATTATTTTACAATCTAGTATTATCTTCAGTGTTGTTTCTAATTCGATATCAATATTACACTTTTATCGCCGTGTGCCTGCTATACGGCCACATTTCAAAATCAATTTTTATAGAAGATGTGGCCGTATTGCAGGAAAATATGGTCACTTTTACCACACAATTCTATTTTGAGATGTGGCCGTATAGCAGGCACACGGCGTTATAGCATGTCTTCCATATTCAATGTCTTCAGTAAAATATGTATAGTCCTTTCTTTGTAATTATTAAAAAAACCGCTTATTTATTGGATAGCTGCTCAGTCAAATTAGAGATGCCAGGATTTTTTTTATTTAGAATGTAGTTCAATGAATCGCAATGATTTAACTTCGTGCTGGGGTTATTTATGATAATATAATTACATTTAAATTATGCATACGTATTCGGCAAAATGCAACAGTAATTATTGTAAGGCAATGTAGGCATTTATTTTATTACATACAGGTACCTGAATCTTAATTTTATTAAAATTATGATCTATGCTGAGTAGATTGGATTGTTTGTTCGAATCGCGGGTTTCCCAGTGTCGTAATGCCAAAGACGTTGACGCGGACAAAAAATGTGTGACCATAGTCATTCACTAATATCATGGAATGTTAAATTATGCAAAAAAATACATTTGATAATTTGCTTTGTTTAAATATTTAAGTTATTCAGTAAGCTCCGCCTTGTCAGACGTGGTTTTATGTAAATGGTCGCGAGCCCCCATACGTTGACGCCTGTAATATTAGACGGATATCAGTCGGTAATTTTTTTGTCAAATGTGGCGACAAGTAGGTTCACTCCAACCTTTTGACATTTAGCAATCCGTAGAATTTAGAAAGTTAAAAATTCATTGAAATGAAAAAAAAATGTTTTTAAAGCATTACCTACTATTGAACGCATTATTGAAATATTATTGCACTATTGAAAGCATTATTTTTACAATATAATGATTGAAATGATTAAGTAACAGAATACCTACCTTACTCTTAGTACCTACTCTTATCTACAAATTTGTGAAAACATGAAATATTGTTTTTACATTTTTTATATTTTTTTATTTATGCATATTTAAATGGAGAATAAACAGTAAACACATGTTAACGTTGGCTTCCACATTCCAATTTTATAAACTGTAAAGCAACTTTTTCTGAGGCCATTTTTTCGCAACTTTTTACTGCCGGCAGTGGCGGCTTTTTTGCTGTATTTTGTTCGAATGCAAAACGCCCTTATCTTGGCAACCTGTTGCAAACAAACGACATCCGGCACCACACGTGTTGCCATACACGTGACTGTTTCAAAATATTGCCAGTCGTAAAAAACGGCGCGGCCAACAAAACGGAACTAACGTGAGGAAATTATAAACATCGTTTAGCCAGGCTATTGCTTAATATTGCATTTGTAGCGGAGAAATTGCGATTTTACGGTATAATTTACAGCTGAACATGGCATGAAGAACGGTTATTGGTTCATAAATATAAAAAATCAACTTTTAAATACGTACAAACATTTGAATAAGTTTATACAAGATTACAGTACAATCAAGTAATTTTTACGTACAGACATTTCAATAAATGTATACAAAATTTTATTACAAACAGGTAATTCTCAGTTTAGACAACAAAAATGGTGTTTCCAATCGGTTCTTTTTTTTGCATACACATTAATATTAAAGGGTCGAAGGGAAGCCTAAACCGTTGAGAAAGACAAAGGGAGGAAGCGATCGGGTGGCCCGACGCAAAAACAAAAGATTCCTTCCAAAAGAAGATAGATAAAAACTGCGTTTTTTCACGAAGACTTAGAAGAAGCCTGTAATGCTAACTTTAACCGCGATTGAGAGACTCATGCGAACATTTCGCTCCTTTTTAAACAACCTTATTAAATTTTGAATGTTATGCGATATTAGTATTATTTAATATCCATTTTAACAAAAATTGCGTTTCTTACTGGCATCACTCAAAGGCATGGATAACTCTTTTTAATACGTATTTATATGTAAATAAATACAATATTTTCCTAACTAGTGCGGACAAGTAAACTTTGCGCACGCTTTGCGTAAATTTTTCTTTTTAAGGCACTTGTTATGAAAAAAGTCCTTCGATACACGTGTAAAAACTTCTTTTTAACTCGGGTGATTGTCATCGTCCTCGTTTCACTCGGGCTCCAACTTTCACCCTCGTCGAAAAAATTTCTTTTTGCACTTGTATAGAAATGTACTATTGTACTCGGTGTATTGCTCAATTAAAATATACAATACAAACTCATCATGTAAAGATAATGTTTTAGGTTTTCACTAGTCAGTCATATTTTTCATAGATTTTTATTTATCACCTTAATATAGCACCGCATGTTGAGTAGATACAGATATTGCTTCGTAGCTTCGTACCACAAGGATGTGGGCATCAGATCCTAATGTGATCTGACCTCCGAGGCCGCGAACCGGCGCACACGCAACACAAAGCGACGTGCTCCACTCACTGTAAAGATAAAGCGTTCATTCAATTGCTCACGGCGGCAAGAGTCGAACGATACAGCCAACCAATGGCTTTTACCTCCCCAGCGAGCCAATATGGTCGATTTTTTTTGTGTAAGATGTCCCAAGACATTTATTTATTTATTTTCATTTTCTGGGACAAGCGTCATATTCACACTTACTTCAAATCTCTTGAGGTCCATTTTCCTAATGGTGGATTAAGACCAAACGAGCGAATGCTTATTCTATCCTCACTCTACAAATCTACGAATTTCGACGAATCACGTTTTGTGTAACGAACGAATTTCGTAGGTGAGAATGAGCATTCGCTCGTTTGGTCTAAATCCACCTTAATACTAGGACACATTCACTACGATCGACTTTAAATTCTATTCAATAAAAACAGAGTTGCAATTGTGTCTCGTTAAAATTTTCTGACTAACTAAAATCAATTCCTGCCGAGGAGGTGAAAATTTCAACGTCGATTTTTTATAGTGGACCTTAAGTTATAGTTTCAGGGATGAGGATGAAAGCTCAACCTTCGTAGTTGAAAATGAGTAGATACTTAAGAGATAAATCTCCTCTTTGTAGTACAGGGCATAGAAAAGTACCTTTATAAGAGTCTATTGCGACAACCGATGAGGTACATCATCTTGGAGAACTCTCAAACTTTCCACAAGATATAATTGAAAATAATATAATCACAATCGATAACAAAGCACTAGGCGCACTATTACTACATTTTTACGGCTCTTGGGCTCATTATAATATCAGTTTGTCCGCGCATTAGATTCACCGCATCGCAGCAAAGAGTAATATAACGTCTGACCTTCCTTCCTTGACATTTTAATTACACATAGACACTGTCAGCCATAAAATAGGCCAATTATAAGTTAGTGAGAGTACTGACAGATTTGATATTTGTAGTAATTGCTAGTGATATTGTTTCCCACTCCATTCGAAGAATATAATGTCATGACAGATACTACACACCTTCATCGTTCTAATGTATCACACGGTGCGGTATAGATAGAGTTTTGCAATTCTTTTCCGATTCATAATATTAACTAGATAAATCGGACTTAAGTAGGTACATACTACCTACAAAATCGATTCTCATCTGAACACATAGTGAGAAATAAGTTGGCTGGAATGCCTGGAATAGATATTATCTAGTTTTGAATAAACAATTGAAGATTTGTTCTGCTCTACAGAATATTCCGCATTCTATACTCCTCTAGTCACCACTGCATAGTTATAGTATTGTGTAAGTAAACAGAAATCCGAGAAGAAATTCAAAGAATTGTTTATGTTTATATAAAATGTTTATAATTGTCAATGGCGTCGCATTCCACGCGAACCGACATTAGCATTAATTTGCGACTCACTGAATTTGATAAAATTATTTTATTATGATAAAATAACTTGATACGGGCGTTAAATTGCCTAAATTAAACGGCGCTTGTTATGCCCAACCTGTTTCTTTTTTTAGTTCTTTACAACGACCTTAAATGAGAAACCAGATTCTTATGCAGATTTTTTCGTTATCAGCCGGTATGAAATATACCAAAACGAATAAAAGAGAAAAAATGTATATTTACCGATACCTACTGCCTACATAGGGCACTCTTCACTGATACGTAATTAATTCCTTTAAATCAATAAGCTCTATGTACTAACGACACGCATAACTTTATCACAATCTTCATACTTAGTCGTACATATTACTCGAATTAGACAGAAAATTTGATCGCAATCGCAACAGCTATACGCATAATAACGGAGCGATTATTGTACCAGATGGGAAAACATCGGGATCTGCCATGTGGCTCGAGCGAAATTACCATTTTATTGCGATTTGTATTATCGACATGACGACGCCACGACGAGGTCACGTCGACCGCCGCTCTTTTGGCGCCAATCGCCGTTTTGACATATTGTGTTTTTAAAACCACAGATTATACCTATTGTTACAAATTAGGCAATAAATTTCCCAACTGCTATATTAATATGAACGAGTCGTTTGTGATGGATTTTAACATATTTATAATTTGATATTTTAATGTCTATATAGTAATCAATAAATAATAGATACATCCTTGATGTCGTGTTGCAAGAAATATGTAAAAATAAACGGTCAGTCGCAAATGACAATTTGAATTTTTATCGAAATCAAAACAAGTTGCAGATTTGGCGTTGCTTTATGAAATCGTCTCAAAGATGACATTACCATACGTTTGTCCCGACTGTATAAACAGGTACAGTCTACGTGAAATATTTATAGTTTAATAAATAGGTACACAAAAACACTTTTGTACCTCGAATTATTAAAAAAAAGAAAGACTTATTATAAGTGGACCAAGTGCAAGAATATAACCTGAAAGCAAATGTTTATTAATTATTAAAGTATCATTTTGTTATTTATGAATATCATTAAACACGTGCTTTTTTGTTTGTGCATTTCTATATACCTACCTACTGAAATTAAAAAAGTAAATATGTTAGGTAGCTTTAAACATAAAAGTAATAGTAAAATTGCTGTCAATACGCGAACTACTACAAATATTATATCATAATGCGGTCAACTGTATGTCATCCAGAATAGCATTAGGCGAAAAAACGTCTAAAGATGCTAGGTTTTATTCAGTGCCTAGGCATTAGACGTTCGAAACAAATGACTGTCTGCCAAAATGTCAGCCAGAGGCCATTTTTCTTTTTCAGCCAGGTGGTTGTATCCATTAAACATGGCACAAATAATGCAAATAAACGTCACACAAAAACACATTTTGAATTTGAGAGCGTTTTTTCGAAAATCTGCTTCTTGGTAGCTTGAATATAACTTTTGTACGATTTTTTTAAGGCGATTAAAAAGTACCTATTCATTTTTAGCCCCTGGGACTGATTCAACAAATTGGAAAAAAAAATAAATGGCGTCAAGATATTAGTTTTGAGAATTGTAATGGTTTATTGGTTGCCTATTTTCAATGTTTTTCAATAGTTCATAGCATTGAATATTAAATATGAAAGGACAGGTTTCTCTAGATGTTTCAAATGTTGGATTTCCCCGCTATTATATTGCTGGCGGAATGCTGCTACACGGAACTATCTTATATTTTTAAATATTTACCTACAATATGTCGATATTTATGTACCTACCCATTCAAATTTGGTTAAATAGCACCAACTCTTCACTGATTTACCTAAGAATACGACTATATACCTTGTTGCCACGGTTACCGTCGCCTGAGTCCCTATTTTACCTACTTAGTCGGTGTAAAAATTAAGCTACCAAATACTATACAGTTGTCAGATTCCATAATAAATAAAATTAGAACGTGTTGGAAAAAATATTCTAATAAAACGCATAGTTTGTCCCCTGGCTGACGGAACTTAATTTCAACATAATTAATAATGTAAACACCCTAATAAGTTTTAAAATAATAACGAGAACATTTTCAAAATATATTGTTTAAGCTTTTTTATTGGGAACTTAGAAAATGTAATCTATGTACCTACTTACTGCAAAATCACATAAGTGGTAAAAGTGAATTCATAAAATATTTGCATTTCTTGCATTTGGTTTCGCCAGTCTCATGTCGAACAAATTTGACACAAACTTACATCATCAGCCTATCTCAGTCCAGTTCTGGACGTAGGCTTCTCCTATTAACTAATTTCACTATGCGTATAGATGCATTAGGAGATTTAGGAGGTACCTAAATGCACATAATCGCCACGCTGGGCAAGCGGATTGGCAATCGCAGTAATGTGTCAACTACGAGTATGACGATGCTGCTGCCCATCATCAGTCTTCTATCAAAGAATGGTCAGTGACACTTCGATCCCTTAATCGACTCTTACACCCGCGGGAAGAGTTGGGTGGTGACAAATGTATTCTTACTGCCGTCACCACACTACAAACACACTGACACTTGGCAGCAAGAAATAAATGTGTGACCTTCCGGAAATGTACACTTATTCTTTCCATACAGATAAATGGGTCATTGTAAAGAATATTATTACGAGATTTAAAAAGATACCTCAATACAAGCACGTGGCACCCAGGTGTCGAAGTGTTTAGTCTATGGTAGAACAATCGTTTATTTTGTCTCTGGCCCGGCAATCTGTTGCAATGCTTGAACAGTTGGTAACAATGACCCTCCTTATGTGACGCATGTGTACATAATGGAGTATCCATGTGGTTTGAAACTGTATTTACTTTAATTTGCTTTGTTTCTTCATAATTTAGAAGGTTATGCACCTGTTTCAAATCGGTGTAAGATTGTTTTCATGAAACCGTTTTAGTTGAGTTTCTAATGAAAATTTAGGCTAAAGACTGATCTTAGTGCCAATCATTGTATAATAAGTATATTCTTTATTTATTTTCATTTGTTTTAAAGGCTAACCCGGAACTTAAAAAAAATATTGGTTTGATGAGAATGGCAATAAAACACAAAAAGTCTGGGTCTGGGTACACAGTTTGCGGTAGAAAAATGCGACAGTTAATAAGATGTCCCATAGATAATTTTGTTTTGCTGCCTTTTTGCTGAAAACTTGGTTGGCTTACCGCGAACTCCGAAAGTCCGAAGTTCGCAAATTTCGAGTATTTGTCTCTGTCACACCAACAAAGGCGTCATTAGAGAAACAGAGACAAATCTCAGAAATTTGCGAACTTTGGAATTCGCGTAGGGCAGCTTGCTATGTAATCATCTGTACATTCACAATTTTCATTATCTACGAGCGCTTATCTCTATGGGCCAGCATTTTTTTTTGGCGCCTGCCAGATATTCCGTACAGTACTTGTTCCCGAGACTCTGTAGTCTCTGTAGACTCTGTAGTTTCTATAAATAATTCTAAATTCAAAAATGATTCGATTTGTTTTCAAACGCGCCGCCATGAGCTACCAAAGGCGCCACCGTTCGATTACATATTCACACCGAGTTGCATTTCTCGGAAAATTCGTGCGATCGATCCGAGCCATCTGCAGGGCCTTTATAGCGATTTTATTTTTCTTTATATTTTTGTAGACATTTTGTCAAAGGTTTCGCGTTTTGTTTAATCTAGGCTAGGTTTTAAACGTCCAACTTCCAGATTTAAATATCCAAGGAATGAAAAATATAACAAAATATAACAACTGGAAAACCTTAATTTATACGTTTTAATAATACACTGTTTGTTTAAGAAGCTTGATGATTAAGCAAAATTTCAACGTAGGTAATTATTTCTAATTGATTAGATATTTTTACCTTTCAGCAACTTAGTAGATTATTATTATTATAACCTTCTGCCTCCTAGAGGCCTATTAAAAGGTCTCCTGAAACAAAAGAAATTCTATTCTATTTCCTACATTATTAATTCAAAATTCACTGGCAAATTTTATTGTCTGGGCGGCAGGAGGATAAAAGGTAAAATCAAGAAACATCAAAAATTAACACAATTTGTTCCTAAATTACAATTAATCAATAAAACTTAATAGTGGGCGACTGAGCAATCACATACTTAAGCTTGTATTGCAATCGGTGGATTAAATCCCGACATATAGCCATACATCGCCCGCCTGGCGCCACCCTATCTCACAACCGAAACGGCGTAACTCCACGCAATCTCTTAGAACTTTAGTCGTTTTAGATGAGCAGAAGAACGGTAATGTTCACGGTGAAAGTAACATCACGACTTCTCATACATTAGACGGGAAAGACCGTGCGAATGTGTAACCGCGACACCTGCTTTTATATCATTTTGTCTGCTGACCGCTAATCTTTTTCTCATTTTCGGCAATTTTATTGGCAACATGTTTGTGGTGTTCAACTTTATACGGACATGTTGGCCTACAGCGAACTTCGAAGTTCGCAAATTTCGGGGATTTGTCTATTCATACATATATATAAATTCCCGAAATTTTCGAACTTCGAAGTTCGCGGTAGGGCCGCTGGCCAGGACATAGGTCTATGGCGACCGGCGGGACGGAAAAGTAGTACGAGAGGTAGTTCCGATATGCGCCTCTCGCTCCAACTTGTGAATTCGCTCGCCGCCGGTCGCCAGACCAATGTCGTGGCCAGGCTATTCAAGATATTTAGCCTAGCAACGAAAACTTACTCGAAAAGCCCTCTCTTATCTCAGATGATAATGGTCTTTAAAATATGTAGGAACCTAAAGACTCCGCTCAAAATAAGACTTAAGGTGCAAAGTCAAAGTCACTCTACGAAATCAACGAATCACGTTTTGTGTAAAACTCAAATTTTGTAGAGTAGGGGGTTAGAATAGCGAATGTTCGTTTGGTCTGAATGCACCTTTACGGGTTAATAATTTATATTTATGTCATCTATCATCTACAAGCAAACATTTCAAATCTTAACAAGGACTTTTAGTGAATAATGTAATTACAAATGACATTTCGTACCATCGTAAGCTATGAAAAACGCAATAGGAATAGAAAATCGCTTGGTCAAAGATCGTGTACCTATACAATTCACGTCGTACGAAATCCAAATTATCCCACATCACAAGGCGAGCAGCGATAACTTGAAAAGATATTCTAATTCGAAATCTCACGTTCGATTTATAAAAAGCGACCGTTTGAAAAAAATTGTCCGAAGGCGTCGGTGTTCTGTGAAATTTGGCGCCAGATTTGTATCTAAAGGCATCCAAAGGTCTTATCAGATGGTGAGGCTATTGAAAGTCTCGGTCCCTTTGAGACCATCTTTGTTTTAAAGCATTTGAAAGACGTAATGAGCCCTGAGGGGCCTTATAAACGAGAATCACGCTTCGTTTTCGTTGAGTATAAAATGTACAATTTATTTGTTTATGGTCTATATTTGAAAACAATTTTGCCGTAGAGCATATTTTTTTATCAGAATAAACAATTCATTTAGCAAAAACAAAACGCTGGCTATTTTTGCTTTTTTTTTTCGATTTAAGTTAAGTACACACGATCTGGTCAACCAGCATGGCAGTAGGAAAAGGCAGCTAAAAAAATAGGTGAGAAGAGTTAAATATTGGCAGGCGACAGAAAATTTGAATTTGCTGCCCATTCTACTGACAATAAGCTGGATGACCACGCTATTTAATTGTTTTGTTTTTAGAGCGCGAAAGATTTTGATAGAATGGATGATTTTTTTTTCAGACCTAACCTATGCCCCTCAAATTCAAGTCGAAGTAAAGCTTCCTCTACCTTATTCATCTAACGACGGTATAAATAAAACATGAGCCTCGTTCCGTGCCGTGATATATGTCGGGTTCCAATCATTAATCACTTTTAATTCAAACAATTCCGACTCTAAGATACTTTTACTGTAGCAGTCATCGGAATCGAGTATCAGGTTTTAAGATCTTTACACACTATAAGTGCAATCAATGTCTAAAACATCTAAACAGGCATGGCGTCTTAAGTAATAAAAATAATTTTTAATACGTTGATTATGCGCTTTTAATACTTATTTATAACATTTTACAACTAGTTACAAATATACCATGCGGTTCAAATCTACGGTAAGGAGGGCTAAATAACAACCTTCGAACATTTTGTAATAGAGATGCTGTTATAGACTATAAAACTTATCAAGATTCTTAGAGAAGATCGCAAGATAGCACGATCATTAAGTATTTTTTTATCAATTAAAACCTCACTTGTTCTGCCATAAAACAACCAGCCGATATTAAAATCTCTATCGAGCAATAGGCGTGGACGAAAAAACACCTGTAGTGTGAGAAGCAAGCCTCGTGAATGCTCGCATCTTATCTACCTGCATCCTACAGCTCGTAAAATCCTTCTAAAGTCTAACTGCATCGAGTTAAGGTTCGAATTTGCATAAATAACGGTTTACAAGCTGTTAAGTTGCAGTTAAGTGGGAACGCCTCCGTGGCGCCAGCCGCTCGATTACAAGTTACGATCCATAAACTAATTCCGGTAGCTAAACCATTATAGACACGATTATCTATGATTATGAATGGCATTCGGTTTGATTGGATTTACGAATGTAACTAGCCGGTACTTTGCGAATGCGTTGAGTGAGACGAACATAGTGCAGGCAGGGCACTGGCGCGAAATTTTCTTCGAAAATAGAAATGATTCAATTAATCAGTGTAATGCTCGAAATTTGCGAACTACGAAGTTCGCGATAGGCCTGCTGAGCATGAAATAAAACGGTAAGGCCTTGGTCGTTTTCACCCGCCGGCCGCAGCCGACGACGTCCAGTCGGCCGCAGCGTGTGAATGGTGTATTCAGGAATGTTCGGGAGTGGTCGTTTTCGCCCGCCGCGTGCGGCGTCCCAGCGCCGCCCGCTACTGCCGCCCGCTGGCCGCCGCGTCTCTAGTCATTTTGGAGCATTGCGGCGTGTGGACGCTCGGACAATATGCATAAATTTACAAAGGAAAGTGACGAGTTTTTGATTGAATTAGTTAAAGTGCACAGTATATTGTACGATTCAAAATATTGTAGGCACCCTCCGTTTTTCTACATTAAAATATGTTGTTCTTCTTCTTTTTCTTCTGCTTTCTTAATACTATTAGATAGTCCTCCTCCTCTTCTTCCTTAAGCAGTAGATATGCTATAGTTTTTTCCATCACACACGTCCGTTCACAAACAAAACCCTCTGAAACTGCCGCGATTGGCCGCCGCGGCTACGATCTCAAAACGACCATTAATACCCAGTTCACACGCTGGCCGCGGCGGCCGGCGTCTGTCGTCGGCCGCACGCGGCGGGCGGCGGCTGGTCAAAACGACCGAGGCCTAAAAAAGGCGCGAAGCGTTGACAGCTTTGTTTTTTAATTTAAAAAACGCCTTGTCAAGTAACTAAAGCTTAGCTACCTAAATAAATTAACTTGGTGGTGAATAACCGGCGTGAAATTGATATTTTCTGTGGACAGCTTTTATTGCCATCTATTCTACTTATGAAAGTTGTTTATCAGGCTATACAAGTACTAATCTCTTAAGACAGTCAGTTTTACCCACTGGCAAAATAAAAACATTAACTTATATGAAACGCTCACTAATTTGTATAATCTGTGACATCGGATTACATCGATTAATGACCTATACAACCTTTTTATGTCTTTATCGGTAAATAAAATGGTACGGAATTGCTTCCGAGTTAACCTCGGCAATAAATTAATTTCGAATCGTTTATTTTATTTCCGTTAAGTTCCGTGAGTTAAATCATTTCTTCATTGGCTGACATTTTGCATTTAAGTACTCGGCATGTCAACAATCGTAACAGATAATTTATGTAGTTTGTTTACAGTAGGTACAGGTATGGGGACAGATAAAACGTATTTTTATAAATGTTCGCATTACGCATATTCTAATATTTACGGATGTGGATATACCTACTTACTCTGATCAACAAGCTTTATCAGTAGAAAAAGTGCGGAGAGTTGGCAGTTCACAGAAAATTTAAATTTGCTGCCTTTTTCTGCTGACAAGCTCTAGACCTACACCCCGAACTTTGAATTTCGCAAATTTCGAGTATCGGTCTCTGCCACTGTGACGACGCCTACGTTGAAGTGACAGGGACAAATTCTCGAAACTTGTAGATTTCCAAGTTCACGGTCGGCCCATTGGTTGGCCAGACCTAGACCTCTAAATCTTCCTTTTCTAAACTTCCTTTGCTTGTTAACAATCATTTTTGTCTTACGTAACGGTTAGAGTAACTAAAAATAGGTGGGTAAACAAATCATCAGGACTTTGACTTACATAATCGTAATCTATAATTTACTGGTAAAATCTCGAATATAAACATCATGGAATGCGGATCGCCAGTTAAGAAAAATAAAACATAAATAATAAACTCGGGTCGTATATTTATTGCTTACCAAACACGGGCGAGTTTCGTTGAAGTAAACCAATTTGCCCAACAATATCTGGCAGGAGAAAAAGGCAGTTTAAATTAAAAAATAAAAGGGCGCTGAAAGTTGTTTAGAAAATTTGAATTTGCCACAATTTTTACTGTAGGTATACATATTATTTTACACGTAGTAGGTAAATAACAGTATTGTATTCACGCCTTATCACGAGTGACAGTTCACGGTTATTTATGATTAATTTAGAGTTAAACAAAAGTGGTACATACTTACATTTATTTCACCGTTTGCTAAATATACAATGTCTCTCGATTTCGATAAATAGGTATACTTCATTTCAAATACCATGGCCCGATGCCACATAAAACTTTGCAGTGGTGAAATTTTGGATTTCGCAGTTTCGCTGTAGGGCCGCTGTATTGTATGTTGTGGTTGTGACGGAGCTAAGGATCAGCGGCCTTACCGCGAACTTCGAAATCCGCGAATTTCGAGGACTAGTCTCTCTCACTCTCTAATGACGCCTTCGTTGGAGTGACAGAGAATAAATACTCGAAATTCACGAATTTCGATTATCGTGGTACTAGGCCAGAGGCAGCTACCGCGAAAAACGAAATTAGTAAATTTCGAGGATTTGTCTCTCTCACTTTAATGAGGCGTTCGTTTGAGTAACAGAGAAATATCCTCGAAATTTACAAATTTCGATTTTCGCGGTAATAGGCCAGCCTACACTGGTGCGGCGCAAGCGACGGGAATACAGTCAGATGCGTCGCCATATGGTCACAAACCAGTTAGTGGCGCTTGCGATTTAACACGTGTTTTGGTCACTGTCGCAAGCTCGTATATGTTTGTATCTACCTACCAAATCCGGGATACAAATGTATTAAAATTTAAAACTTGTCGAAATTTTTTCAAAGGCCTAGTGCGACTGGCGCGAGCGACGACTTGCCTCTCTGTTGCACTTGCAAATTCATACAAAAATAAGACAGTGAGGCAACATGTTAATCGTAGTTCACTGTGCTTATTGCTGTCCTGCTCACACTCCTGTGTCACACGCGAGTGTAATATGAGCAGAAATAAACACTTAATGTTCTTCAAGTTACCTACACATTTACTAAATAATTATTTTTCTTAATACCTACCTTATTAACCTAAAATGTTATGAATAAATTAAAAAGGCACTGAAGTAGATGTGTAACTTTACTAAGAAACTCCCTTTGTGCTTTCCGATTGAAGTTGTTAACGTCCATGTAAAAAACTTACAACTAAGTAGTCTGAGAATTCCAACTACACATTATCATATTACATAAGGACATAGTTCGTGTCGGTGTCACAGTAAAAATAGTAATTCTCAGCAGTACATTATTTCAGATTCGTGGATTTGAGTAAGGTACAGTCGAGTGCATTAATATATAGACACATTTGTAACTTTGTAAGGGATCAGTATGGAGAAGTGTATATATTATATATTAATGTCCTTGACTGTACCTATAAGAAATATATTTTAACAGCACTTAAAAATAAAATTGTGCGATTGGAAATATTGTACTTACTTGGTTTTAGATTACGTATTACATGTTCAATGTTCATATCAATAAAATCATCATTTTTTAAATACGAGTACAACATAATAATTTCTTCTGTAGCTCAGCGCTAGAGCTAATGAAAAAAGAACAGTTTTGCTAGTTGGTTAACTTTGTAAACTTTTATACGATACAATTATTTCATTCAATACTCGTTATTGTATTGCACACCATAATAACAAAGATACACGGTATTACAAGTAAAGGTATTACAATGGGTAGTCTTCTCGCTTTTATTTCAGTTACCTACTAAGTCTAACCACGAAAGCTTTATTTTTAACTGCGTTGTCACAGCTTTTATAAACTTATACATGAACTTCTGTACAACTACAAATCTCTTTACATATGTTTCCAGCATGTCAGTATACTGGCAACATGGCAGCAACTGTGTTTGCTGACGCCATTGGTCAGGTATTGGCGCCGGCGCTAACAGATCTCGAGTTTTTGTCGACCACAAATTATATTAAAAACATTACAAAATCATTTATATTAATTTCTAATTTAAATGCAAAGGCATTACGACCATGGTCACATTACTGAAAAATAAGGTAATACCCTACACAATTTCTGGCTGTAGAAATAGGTGGCAATTAAAAAAAATAGGCATGATTAGTTGTTTGTAGAAAATTAACATTAACTGCCTTTTTAAATGACAAGGATCGTCGGACTAAGTATATTTATTTATAACAGACCTTAAACTAAAATAAACTTGAATGTTTTAAAAAAGCCACAAAATTATAGAAATGATACTGTAAAAAAGCAACTAGTAATTAATGCCAAATATTGCTTCAGTTCAACGTCACACAAAAAAACTAACATAAACTGCGAAGAGGAATCTAGTTGTCCTGGACAATTCTATAGGTACCTTAATCGTATTTCCAGATGTTCAGATGTTGCCAAAAACAAATTTCACCACTTGGTGTTGTCAAGAAGGTAGAACCTTTAAAGTGCTAAGACTGGACAAACAACGATGGTGTGATATTACGATTTCCATATTCGTACGAGCAAGACTAAATATTGGCCTACGATTACGTTTAAAGAACGTTAGATATGTCACTATCTAAAGCGCTTATATCTCTTCAAATTTTCGCAAAGCAGCAATGTCCTGCTATAAATGGTTGAAAAATGAATGTAATAATGACTAGCATCTTTAGATGCTTCGTCATGCAATGGCTAGACTTACGTATGATCAAGGAATTATTTCCCTGATAACGGACTCTTATTTTTGTCTTTAGATTTTACAAAAGTATTTCTCTTGTTTCAGATCGCATCTTAGAACGAGATGCCGGGTTCGTGTCCGGTGGTGATGATGACGACTCGTGCTCCGGTCCGGCGCACTCTGACGACTCCGGCGTCCGGCTCGTCGAGACCGACCACAGGAAGAGAGACTCGCCCCCTCTCCTTCCCCCACCCAAGAAACGGAGGCTCGCTTCCAGTGATGAGCCACCAGAACCCACCAGCCCGTTCAGACCTTGGTCTTTCCCTGAAGAACCTCAGAGAGAACCGCTTTCTTTAGTCAAAAAGAGCGAAACCAGTCTACTCAGGCAGAGGAGGAGGCCGGTCGAACCTCCGCCACCGCCGCTACCTCCCCCGAGTCCCTCGCCCGTCGCACCGGGCCCGCCCAGAGTACCTCCCCACCCAGGCGTCGTCGAATACACAGAGAAATCTAAACCCAGAGAGCAAAGAAATTACAAAAACATGACTAGAGAAAGAAGGATAGAAGCAAATGCCAGAGAAAGAACGAGAGTCCACACCATCAGCGCAGCCTTCGATACTTTAAGAAAATCAGTTCCCGCCTACAGTCATAATCAGAAGCTA
Organism: Thaumatotibia leucotreta; assembly: GCA_025490895.1. Lineage (NCBI taxonomy): Eukaryota > Metazoa > Arthropoda > Insecta > Lepidoptera > Tortricidae > Thaumatotibia > Thaumatotibia leucotreta. The sequence goes on along the minus strand of JALPQI010007091.1, from coordinate 26,505 downwards.
TCTAAACTGTCAGTACTCCGAATAGCGTGCGCATACATCGCTGCCTTATCAGCGGCGATAGACCCTGAAGCTGATCTGTCCTCGGCAGTGGAATCTGTAACGCAGACGATACACACGGAAGGGAAGTTAAGAAAAAAGAAAGACGATCCTTAGAGCGTGGCGTCGTATCGAACCATACCGTCCCCTTAGCCTGTCCTTAACTGTGGTAGTACAAAAATGACAATAAAGGGATTATGAACTATTTATTGGAGAGTAGGGTAGCATTTTACCACATTTTAAAACTAGTGATACTTTTATTAAATTATGGTCTAACGTTTGCGGTAGGTCTGTAAGCTTGACAGGCGGCATTGACGTCTCAAGTTTACGGGCCATGTATGAAATGGGAAATGAAAAAGTATGAAAGATGGTAAAGATATTTGGGTGCCTGGCAAAGATACCAATCACAAATCGATATAATAACAAAGTGGGAATGACAAATGTACCTAATAAAGTCATTAATCGAGTATTATCGTATCGATAATAGCCATCGTAGCCAGACGTCCTGTCTTCTATCTTCCATTTCATACGCGACCTTACAGAGTGAACATGCCTGAAATGTATTTAAATTAAGGGTTTGCGAAGTTATTCACGCTTCCAAGTTAGAATCTCTTGTTGATTGATAGTCCAATAATTGTTGTTGATCTATTAAAAATCCAGAAGAACTGTTCCAGCAAGTAAATCGCCATTGAGCTTCAAAAGTAGTGTGCGATTATTGTGAATTATATTAGATGGCATACCAATAGTTGAAGGGTCCACAGAAAGAACATGTCTGGCCAATTTTGAAAATTTTATGTTCTGCGGCCCTACCGCGAAAAACGAAATTCGTAAATTTCGAGGATTTGTCTCTCTCACTCTAATAACGCCTTCGTTTGAGTGACAGAGAAAAATCCTCGAACTTTCCAAATTCCAAATTTCGATTTCGTGGTAGTAGGCCAGAGATAAACATTAAAATGAAATAAAATTGCATCTATGTGGGTCTTTGCCAGTTTTGGATTATCAGCTTTTGATTGAGTACCTAGGTACCTAAAGTTAAGGAATTAATAAACTAATTCGGACACTGACCCATGTGTAGACAAACTTACGGTGTTCCCTTCAGCTACTGTACTTATGCGTTATTGCCTATTATTACCTACATTATTGCCAGTGATCAATTACCACAATTTCATCAGGCGCCTCGCTATAGCAGGACTTAGAGACAGATTCCTTGCCCTTATTTTCAAATTCGGTTCCTAAAACGGGCAGTCTTGTGAACTTAATGCGACGTGAATTCGGTACAATAATTAAAGTTTTTACTAGCTCACTGCCTGGTAAACTGACAATTATTTATGACTGAGGTCGCAGCGAAGACAGAATTGGCATTTGACTGAAAGGTACCAAGTTCCAATAAGGCATTAAAGTGATCTTTTTACATGAGCCGAAAAAATTGTGACAAATCGACAATTTACTACGCAATGGGCAAATGGGTAGTATTGTGCTGTTTGCCACTAACTTGTCAGGCCATCTAAAGAGTTGTGCCTATATTAAATTTAATGCCTAGTATGTTAGTTCCAAAAGCCATTCCCAGTCCAGTATTAAGTAAAAAATTACGATCTACCTTTAAATGTAATCGGGCTTTAAAGATAATTTATTACAATCGAGTCAGTAATTTTAAGATGTATAATTGTAGAATAAGGATGTAAGTTTTGTATAATTGTGTTGTTTCGTTTAAAACCATGTGATCTATCTGGCAAAAGTTCCCAGGCATTTCAAAGAGTTTACCCACCTGTTAAGGCACTGGTCTCACCGCAAGCTACTAAGCTATGAACACGAACAAAAAGAAACGGCGATACTCGCCCGGTGGTTACTTATAGCTGATAGCTGGGTGAGTATCGCCGTGTCACGGGAGTGCGTGTCTTTTGTTCGTGTTTGTAGCCGATAGATAGTTCATAGCTTAGTAGCTCGCGGTGAGACCAGTGCCTAGGTATGGTATTGTTTTCTTTAGTGAAAGATAAAATATGATAACGATCGTGACTGTAAATACAAATGCCTGGTACTTTCATATTAGGTCATTTTGGTTTAATTTGAAGAGTAATTCTTGTTGATGACTGGCCCATAATTGTAAATTATAGTAAAAATGTTAACAAGTCTTAGGTAAACTAGAGTAAAAAATATGGTGCTCATATAATAATTAAATTTATTAATTCACTAGTAATTCTTCAGAAATAATTAAATATGACAACATTTCATGTCTAGACAATTATATTCTTAACACCAGAACCAAACGAAATAAATGAATATTTTCACGTATCCGACTCTATGTTTTACTCTGATTTACCTAAAATTTTTTGACATTTAAGTTTGAACTAGATTGCCTTGAACACATAATGTGATATATTGTAAATAGTTAGGTTAGACGAATATTGGGTATTCTGTAACACCTTTTCAATAATCTGTTAAAATACTGTACACAAAAATTGTAAGTATCATTGTAATTAATAGGTAATAAAGATCGCCTAGTTTTTAGACACAAATTCGGAATGCTCAAACTGTAACTAAATCAATAAAAAGGTGTTATAAGCAAAAAGTAATAAAGACGGGAAACACGTGGTTAAATATTTGGTTTCATTTCCATTTCTATATTAAAGTAGATATCCCCGATAAAGAAGTATCAAAGTAGCAGATCGAGGCTACGAGTCAGGCATTGCTTCACATAGATACACCTCGGTAATATTAATATTGCCCGCAGTTAGCTTCTACCGATACTGCAGACCTAACCAAGATGATTTGCAATCGCTTAAAGCGATAAATCACGTGACATAGTAATGTATGAAAATGGTCACGTGACTTTTCGTTCGAATCTGTCGTTCTCATACATTAAATTACTTATCGCTTATCGTATACGGTTGAAGAAAGGCATATCTTGGCTAGGTCTGCTGAGCACTAAGAACTGGAAAGAGGACACTTTATATCATGTATTGAAACGGACGCGAGTTAAGCCCTGGGTACACTTATGCCCTGGCCACGACATTGGTCTAAGGCGACTGGCTAAGGCGATCAGCGGCGAGCGAATTAAACAAAATCAAGACCGCTAAAGAAGCATGCCACGACAATTCGCTGTGGGCTAAATCGCGCGCGAATTTACTTGCGCGACCGGCTAAGGCGACCAGCGGCGCGGCGGGCGGCGAGATTAAACGCACTGGCGGTTTGAGCCATGCCACGACTTCGAGCGGCGCGAACAGTCTTAGGGTGGATTTCATCAAGAAAATTTTCACCATACAAAATTTTCTTTTTTTCTTTTATTAATTAAATGCATAAATATGTATCTAGAAATGTTAAGTTATATTTATTAGAGTATCTTGTTATGATTCCACACTAATTTGATGCATAATTTCGAAATTATAGGCATCAAAAATATTTTACACGAGATGGTGATGACGACCATGCCATGGTTATGATTTTTTTATGGATGGCGATGATACTATGTGTATGGTAATGATGATTTACTATATCATAAGATTCATAAGGGTATTAAATCAAACAATTTTCAGTCAAATCAACAATGTATTTTCAAAGCGCCTTTGAATGTTTGTAGTTTATTCCAAACTTCCAAGCGAGTTTAGTTCCTGTCTCCTTACATTCCTGTACCAAAGAAGATTTTGTCGCTGGCTTCTTTAGCGTCTTCACTGCTGCCTGACTATCCGTGTATATGACCACGGCCCTCGTCTGCTGCACTTGCTCCTTTATGAGCCTTACGCACCGTAGTATGGCACAAACTTCTGCCTGAAACACACTCGTATACCTACCAAGTGGGACAGATACCTTTTCCCCCAATTTCGGGATAACTATATAGTAGGTATGCCTGCTCCAGCTAGACCTGTGGAGCTTCTTCGAACCGTCAGTGAAGCATATCAACGTCGGATGTGCGACGTTTACCTTCCAGTTGTCCCTCTCCCCAATATGTACTCTATATTTCTTATCGAATATCTTCTTCCTCTCTATGAGGTCATTGTGAGTTACCATCATTTCCATTTTAGACAGTACCCTATCTTGTATTAGTTCGTGTCGCTTGTGTACGCAACTTCCTCTCCATTCCTTGTATGCCTTTATTCGGTACCACTGTTCCACGGCCCTCTTTTCCGCTTCTATATGTAGCGCCTTTATACCTGGTACTACCTCTAAGGCGTGTGTCGGGTTGTTGGGTTGCCTCTGCACCTTTGCTAGGTACCTCTGATATTTCTTAATATGTGCTCTGTGCCACCAGACCACCGCTCCATATAGTACTCGGGAAGTATTATCGCCTTGGAGATCCACTCCAATATCCTCGACTTTAACCCCCATTTCCTTCACACCGCTCTTTTTTATTGATACAGTGTGCTTATGGCTTTCGCCGTTTGTTCTTTTACATGAGTTTTGTACCTGAGCGTGCTACCCAGAGTCACCCCCAGATACTTTTGCTCGTTTACCAACTCCAGCTCCTTGTCATGTACCCTTATGGGCCTCATCTCTTCTGTCTTCCTTTTGTTAGTGAATAACACGAGCTTCGTTTTTGATGGATTTAAATCCAGTCTCTCTTTCTGCACCATTCCAGCACTTTTTGGATACTACTGGCCATTATGTCCCTTATGGTGCTTAGTACCGGTCCACGTTCGACTATATAGCACTCCGTCATCGGAGTAAGCTTGCATATATAGGCCCCCTTATTTTCTTCACTAATGAGTACAAGTCCACCCTGTGGGAAACCTCTTTTAGGACTAATTGACTTTTTATATTCCGCCCAGTGTCGCCTTTATAGATCTACACTTGAGCAATTTCCCTATCCATAGCGCTATTGTCTTGTTGACTCCTTCCCTTCTCAGACTTTTCTCTACCGCTGAACATTTAATGGCACTTGCTACTACAAGAAAAACCAAAAATTATGGACCAATTTACAAAAATTGTCAACTCCATACATACAGGATCATAACCATCCATTGCTTCAGTACCGGTGTTGACACGCTCGGTGTTGACGATTTCACACAAAATCCTAGATTATTTTAGAACACTAATACTTAAAGCAACGTCAACGCCTCACTAGTAAGTTCCTTTAAGGTTACGTATTCCCAAGTAATTAGTTTAAATATTATTCAATTACTTACTGTAAACCACTCGTGGATGGTTATGACGCCAAAGCGTGTTAATCACTTATTGCAGTCACTTTTTTATGATTTTTTTTGGTTTGAGCCCGCAAAGACAAACGTGTACTCGGTTCCGCTGTTTCACCTGAATTGAGGAGGCGGGCGTGGGTACACCCGGTATATTTAGACGCACGAGTACAAAACTACCTCAACTTTGACAGTGTGCTTACGGTGTTGATGAATTTTTGGTGTTAAACTTTTAAATATTTTAAATAGTACTTACGCGATGAAGGATTTTTATCATATTTTTTTGAACGTTTAACAACAATATTTAAAAACGATTACTGAAGTAAAATTCGCAATCGTACGTTTGATTTGCGATAATTTTCAGTACAAATATGGAGGTTCAGATTTTTTTGTTAGATGGTGATGACTTTTGACATATAAAACATTTTATTAAAATGAAACTATTTAGATTTCGATTATTTTGATCAAAGGGCCTTAAAGATAGAACTACTGAATAACGAAAAGAATAAAAATCAAAGTAAAAAACCTAAAATATATTTTTTTAAACACCGAAACGCTACTTTTTTCCGAGTTTTGAAATCCACCCCTTAGCGGCGGCACGTATCGGGCGGAATTTTAAAGATCAAAATATTTTGTTTTATTCGCTCCGCGAATTCCGCGATGTTGGACACAGAGGCGTTTATAAGTAAAATTTTAAATAGGCCTGCCTTGTGGATGGCACAGCATTCGCAACACAAGTTGCGGCATGTAATAAAACGGTTATGGGAAGAAATAAAAGAACATTTTCCGAATCAGAGCGGTAAGTTTAATATTATTGTATATTAAATAGGATTGCTTACAAAATAATTGATAAATAATAATTTCGAGACACTGAAGGGCCACTTTTGATAATGATATTTTGCGTCCTTTGATTACGTCCCATTCGCTCACCGCTTAGGCGCTTAGACCGTTGTCGTGGCATGCTCACCGCTTAGACCGTTTTCGCCGCCCCGCTCGCCGCTGCCGCGGTCGCCTTAGACCAATGTCGTGGCCAGGCCATTAGTATGCATAAATATACTCCACAAACTGTAGGACTCTGCCAGGTAGGATTCAGATTAATATAATAACTGAAACAGTATAATTATTACAGCTATAAAGATAGTCTTTATCTTACGAAATGGAGTAAATGCCAAGGAGTAGAATTCCTTGCCTGAATCTGTTTCCGCATGTGTAGGTACAATCTGAATATCTTCAAGGCAAGAGTGAATAGGTATCTCATAGATAAGCGTGCTCCACCGTAGACTGCATCATCACTTACCAGCAAGTATGATCAAGGTCAAACGTCTACCTATTCTGAATAGAAAAAAATGCGATTCGAATATGCTCAAATGGTGACATTGGTGACCCTTCCCGCGAGTAGGAAGTGAGAGTCAGCACCATCTGTTGATAGCGGCACAAAGCGTTGTTTTATGTGCGCACGCGCCGCTAACATCCCTTATCGCGCGATAACGACAAAAAACTGAAGGACAGATGTGCAAATTCTACGGGGCTTTGTTTAAAATTCGTTAGGAATATTTAACGAGAGTCTACATATAAATCCACTTAAAGTATATTTGTTTGGGCATAATAATAAATAAATATCTTGGGACATCTTACACAAATCGACTTAGTCCCACGGTGAGCTCAATTAAGGCTTGTAATGTGGGTACCAAGCGACGATATACATATATAATAGAAAGATACATATAAATACTTAGCCATGACCAAAGACCAAATATTTGTGATAAATAAATACACAGATAATGCCCCCGCCGGGATTCGAACCCGGAACCTCCAGCTTCGTAGGCAGGGTCACTACCAACTAGGCTACGGAGGCTGACAAACACGTCGTGGGCATGTCAAGCACGTTGCAGAATGTCAAAAATTGGAAAGTTATCGGCAATCCCACATGGAACAGATTAAGAGACATTTCCTCTAGCACCAATCCACGTTTCAATCAAATAAACGTGACGAGAAGTTACAGACACAATTCACAAATTCTTACATGGGAAACTGTGCATGTCGCCATAAGTTAATTTGTTTATGATGTCGACTACTGAATAAAAAGCCACGCAGATTTTTACTGATTATGATTTTTCTCAAAATATACTTAATTAAATATTTTTATTACAAATGTATGTAATTAAGTATTTGTTATGTACCTATATAAAACAATGTATGTAGAATAGGTATTAAAGGTAGGTAGGGTAGAGTTAATTCCCGTACCTTCCTACTGCTTGTAAGTAGAGTTTCAATAGTTAAGGGGGGTGTACCAATAGTAGTAATTATGTAGACAAGTCTTTCGATGATCGTTGGTGGTATTAAAATGACAGCTGTTGTCACAAATGTTAAATTATCGCAACAAATGTGTCTAATCGACCCCAACTGAAATGCCTGCCAATCATGTTTACAAAGAGGGAGAATCGAAGGGTAGGTTTAACGCCATATTGAGGGGCGAAAAGTAGAATTTATAATTACTTTGATCAATGTCATTAAGTGTACCGTTGGTTTCAAGCAATTTTTTTCTCATTTACATTATTTTTACAAAACACGTTAAAATTGTTCCACTAAAATGCCATCTAGCGGCGAGTAGCGGTATAAAAATATGTCTATTATGCTACATAGATGGCAGTTTAACCAATTCCTTATTTAATGTGTCATTAAGGTTCAGCTATTCGACGCTAGGTGTCGCTAAAATAAATACTTGTGTAGTGTCTACTGGAACAGTGAAAATAAATTAAAACATAAGAAAAAAAAAGACCCTTATGAGCGGGAAACGTGACGTCAAGTAGTTTTACCCGTTTTCTAATTTTTCTGTCTGACGAATCATTGTATATTGAGAATATTCGCACGAAACTGATCTGTGCTTTTTGTTTGGTAAGTAATAGACATTAATTTGTTGCAAAAAAACTTTATTACTTAATTTGTAAACTTAGAATCTAAGGAAAAATACAATAAGATTATGCAGTCCATTTTAGGCATCTAGTATCTAAATGAGTGCCCAGACATCTGACCGAGCAATAACGCGCCCCGCACGGAATGCAAGTGTAATTGGATAGGAAACCACACACTGCACAGAAGTGTCGTTCAGGAAATCTGTAAATACATATAACCGTTTATTAATGACTACAAAAAGAGTTTAAACCAAAGCAAAAAGAAGATTGCACGGTTAGTTTTTAACGCTAGTTATATTTAATAGGTATTTGTCTATTAATTTTTAATTCCCAATGAAATAGCTAGACCCTCTATTTTGGTATACAATAAATTTATAAATACATATAAAATACAGGGGAGAATATGTGTCGGCAATGCTATAGTAAAATGTAACGATTTTTGGAACTAAATGCTTTCTCTCCATTTTTTATGGATATATTTAATTGTTTATGGATATGTTGATATAAACCAGTACACTTACTTAGAAGGGGGTGCTTGTGCAGACAAATAATTAGGAGGCTCAGGTCTAAAATTAGCATCTTCCTCCACCAATTGAGCAAAAGTTTTCCTAAACCTCATCTTATAATAGTCAGCACTCCTCGCTTTCTTGCCTTTTCTGGTTGGTTTTTCATTAGAGTCTGCAAACTTGGGTATTTTCTTTGACATGACCAGGTCAGCATGTGGGTCTTCATGGAAGTTGTCTTGCTCAAGTGCTTCCACTGCCTTCCTGGCCCTCCGCTTTCTCGCTGCATCATCGAGGACTCTACTTTTGACACCATCTTTGACTCTACCCCGACTCTCTTGCAGACATGATTGAAGTTGATTAATTAAATTAGATGCCTTTGTCATGTACTGGGATGCTCAACTGATCCATCAGATCATCGACTCTTGCTTGTAAGGTTTCTACTATGTCTGCTGATATGAACAGATGTGTTTCATCCAGGTCTTGAAGGATAAACTTTCTGCCAAGGGCCAGTGTCTCGTCGAGGTGGAGTAAGAACTGTTTCATAGCCGGGTCACTGGAATCAAACAAAAATGTCAAAGAAAAGAGGACTTAGTGCAGAAGAAAAGAGGACTAAGATGTTGGAGATCTTTCATAATAGCAGGGATTTCTTTCAGCTGAAGGTAAGTCAGTAAAAAAATATATTTTGCATCAACATAAAGTAAATACAAAGTTATACTCTAATGCTGTATATTATGATACTTTCATCTCACTTACTTACATTTGTATAATGTTTTGTGTGAGAGCTTAATGTTTCTTATAGTTTACTCATTTACAATGATTTGAAATTATTTGTAACAATGATCTTTTAATATTTTGTTTCAAAAGTATTATACAATTAAATAAAAGATTGAACATATCGTGAAAACACAAATCAAATTATTTACTAACTAAATATTCTTTGGTTTTATTGTTCTTCGGTATTATGACATCTAATATTTATAATAAATAATAGACATTTTGCATTTCAGGAGCTAGAAAAAATAGCACCCAAAGAGAAAGGCATCACAATGCAGTCAGTGAAAGAAGTTGTGCAGAGTCTGGTAGATGACCACTTGGTGGACTCCGAGAAGATTGGCACTTCCATTTACTTTTGGTCATTCCCAAGGTATATAGCTACTTTTTCAAACCAGAACTCAAATATCAACTTCAACATACTCAGTTGACATTCATTTTTGCTACAGCCAGATTGAAAACTGTTAGTGGAGAAATTTGTTCTTATTTAGATGTTACACTATTCAATTTTTTTAATTTGTATATTTTTATCTTTTCAGTAAAGTCAAAAATGCTAAGAAAAGAAAACTCAATGACATGCAGAATGAACTTTTGGAATGCACAAAAAAGCTAAAAAAGACTGAAGATGCCATAGCTGGTGAATCTGTATGTAATTGTACAATAAAAACTTATAATAACCCTAATATATTTAGCTTTTGAATTAGACCACACAGATTGTCATGCCGGCAATACCCAATGTTATCATTTGTAGGTTGTTAGTTACTGTAACATAATAATTATATTATTTCAACTCATAGATTGGTCGTGAAGCAACAGAAGAAAGAACAGAAATATTAAAAACATTAGAAGAACTGACAAAAAAGGAAGAAACTTTAAAAAAAGAATTACAGAAATACAGAGACTCAGATCCCGAGTATATAGCTCAGTTGAAGACTGAAATAGAGGTAAGACTTTCAGTAAATTTAAATAAAATAACATTTAAACTAGTGAAATGTTGTAGTTATTCATGCACAGGAAAGTTTAATTTATTTTAAATTGTATGTCAAGTAATTATTCTAATCAGATAATGCTTGTACCACTTACTCCACAAAATCAATTTAGAGTCAGAAATCAAATAGTTTAATAGGGATTGAGGGCAATTGATTTTACCTGTGTATGCCACTCCACAACACAAAAATTAAATAAAAATGTATTTACCACTATTTTTTGGGTCCAGAATAAATAGAGCCTTACTGTAACTGTATTTTATGTTCAGGATTTAAAGACTGCAGCTAACCGGTGGACTGAGAACATTTATATTCTAAAATCCTACATGAAGAATACATTCCAGTGTGAGAATGAAGTCATCGACCAAATGTTCAACATTCCCCAGGATTTAGACTACATTGAATAATGACTTGTGCAAATAAAGGCTTTATTTATGTAATTTGTTATAAAGTTCTTACCTACTATAAGTCAAATAGATTGGAGCCTGAGTAACAATGTTAGGATTAATCGTGAGTTAGGTTATGTATTATGATAGAAAATGTATACCAACCACTCCACGAGAACTCCTTTCATAACATTCACCATTGTAAAGAAATAAATTCCATAATATGAAGAAACTAAGTATGTTGATTTATTTTCTTCTATTGAACACAATAATCCAAGACGCAACTTTGCAACAATAATGAATCAATGAAATGAATGAAATGAATGACATTGACATTGACAATTTTGTCAAGCGACGAACGCCATCGCTATTCTGCCTACTTCAAAAACCGCTAATTTCAGGGATTTGTTTCTGTCACTCAAAGAGTAAAGTAATATATATGAGAATAAACTCCAATAAAGATTTATTTGAGATGATTATAAAGAGACAGATGTTCGAAGTGTCCTATTTTCTTTGCAGTAGGTTTTCGGATGTGAACGCCAATGTCAAGATACTCAAAACATTCTAATCTAGTAACTGGAGTTCGAGGCCAAAGAATCTACGAAAATATTGCCACACCAATGAAATGTTCTTACAATAGTAAATCCTTATTTTCTAAAAACAGACATTGAGATATGTTATTTATTGGTAATTTTAATTCTTTAATTTATAGAAACAATATTATTTACTTATTTTCACGTAAATATAAGATATTTTAATAAAAACGTAATTATCCGCAATTATTAGTAACAAAGTTGGTATTGCGCTGGTATCACCTCAGGTGTTAATAACATTTGGTACAGCAATTTAACTACACATAAATTAAAAGGTAGGTATGGTTAAATTACTAAGCAGTATAAGTACTATACTATACTATTACTAAGCAGTTTCGGCTTTTATGGGAGTGTACTCGATTTTTACCCAGGACTCGGGAGGATAAGAGATAAAGAAGACAAATAAAAAATAAAATACAAAAAATGCTTTAATTTTACATTTCCAAATTTCTTTCCCATAATTTAACCCGTAATAAGAATAAGGAACCCCTGCCTTATTACGGGTTAAAACTGCTTACTAATAGTATAGTATAGTACTTATACTGCTTAGTAATTTAACCATAGGTACCTACTGTCTTAACAAATATGGCACGCTGTCGTATGTGTTCACTGGTAATTCAACTTCTTTTTAAAATAGGCTTTGAAACGTTGGCTCTTATCATTTTAAGTTCTTTACAAAAAAAATTGTCATATCAATGTTAGTTAAGAGAAAAGAAAAGTTTTTAGGTATTTACGTGTTTTTAAGAAAATCCTAGTTGTGACAGCCATATTAAACAAAAAGGTGTGCAAACATTACACAGGTATATAATGTTTTTATTAGGAATTATTTTAAACAAATAAATTAAATAACAAAAAGGTTGTGGAAACCTGAAAACTTTATTTGACAATGACTTAAGAGACTTTGACGGATTTGACAATAACGCATATGTCGTAGTTTCGTTGGCCTCGAACTCCAATTACTAGATTAAAGCACGCAATATTATCTGAAACCTAATATTTTTGATCAAAACTTGGGGAAAGTATGCAAAGTTTGCATACTATTGGTTTGCATTGCAAACCGCAGTTACTCAACCATTGGTTAAGTCCATACATTTTCGACATTTCTAAAACATAAGATATGCTAAACAATCCTTTGAGTATTTCGACGGGAGATGGGATAAACGGGCGACCCCCTCCGGCAAAGTACATTGGCCAACTGGTCAACTTCGTTATATACAGGGTGTTTGGTCAGCGGTGTCGGAGCTTTTAAGGGCTTAAACTACAATCAATTTCATCGATAAATTACCGTGCATTTTTTTGTGCCAACGATAATTAAATGGCGGCATTTTTAAAATTTCAAACAGACGAATACGGGTGCATGAGGTATTTCTGGAATTATACCTACGTCTGTTATCGATCCTATCTTTACAAAAAAAATTCGTTAGAGAGCTCATTACATAAGCAAACTAATTAAAGTAATCATTTAACGCAACTATTGTAACAACAAGGCCAAAAAAAAATGAAAAATAGTAACAAATTCGCCTTAATTTTTCAATTGATTTAAATTTGCATGAAAACTAGGTCATTAAGATAAGTTTTTGGTGTTGTTATTTGTTAGTGCAGGATGTTAACTAAAAAATAACAACATAATTACAGTTATACCTTAAGTACTTTAGGAATTACAAGTGCTCAATAAAATAAGTGGTGGAACTGAAATCTGTGTCTGTTGGATCACTTAAATTATCTTTTAGTGGTGTGTTGTGCTGTACGTGTTTACCTCGTCCCCCGCTAAAATCGATGAAAAAAATTGTTCGAAGACTTTACGTTGCCTTCGCGTCTAAATACTCAACGTAAACAATCACGCCAAGCCAAAGTTGTTTGGCACCAAACCGATAGTAAAATGACGGGGTTTTCTCAAGAACTACCGGAAACACAAACTATACGAATTTCCGGACGAATCTGTGAGTACAGTCGACTGAAATTATATCATATTATTATGATCGTCCGTACACGTAATGTACTTACCTACATATTATATTATACATGGTGTTATGTTTTGTTTTCATGTGCATATCCATACTCATATTCAATCAAGTAATTATGAATCAATGTTTTTTTTTCCGTAGCCTAGTTGGTAGTGATAGTGAAGCTGGTGGTTCCGGGTTCGAATCCTGGCGAGGGCATTATTTGTGTATTTATTTATCACAAATACCTATTTGTTCCTTGGTCATGGTTGTCTACGTATTTAAGTATCTATATATTATGTATCTATCCATTATGTATATCGCCTGGTACCCAGTACCCACATCACAAGCCTTAATTGAGTTTACCGTGGGACTAGGTCGATTTGTGTAAGATGTCCCAAGATAAATCTTTATATTTATTATTATTATTTATTTATATATCCAACTTTGTTGGTGGTGTATCCGCAGTTAACTATTGAGCACGAAGGCATTTTGTTCCTGCGTTCGCACGTCACGCGAAGCTCACTGAAGAGTGAAGGTAGCGCCCAACAAAGGAGCCGTTTTGGCCCCCCACTTTACACGCAAAGTACGCGAAGTATAGGTATATGACCATGTTATCTTAAAAACTTACGAAGTACATACACTTTTCCTTCTATTTGATATACTTCTGGTTCTCAATTCGACTGATTATTTTCGTATGTACTTATATATGTTACTCGATATGTTTAATTTTTTTTATCTAACTTCATATAACCCCAAGATGGTCCCGTTGGCACCAAGCAGGGATCTGATTATAGGATCTTGGAGAAATCGGTTGAAGTCGGTTTTTATTTAGTGATTATTTCTAAATCGGTTCTACAGATCACCACTATCATGTTACAGCTGCAGATAATTTTGCAGCGAACTGTACCGAACACCTCGATATTATCTCATAGTAAATAGTACCGCTTGCTACCCTAGTCGCTATCATAATAGCTCGGATATGAGGCTAGAGTGACGAAGTTTCAGGAAATTGCTGCTTCAGTGTCCTGTTACACTAGGAAATGTCATCATTAGAACGCCTCCGTTTCTATAAACTTACGATCACATAGTTTATTTTACAAGCTAGAAATTTAATAATAATGTGAGCCTTTTTAGTAATTTTTTTTGTGAGGTATATATGTAAATATATGTATCGCATTCATAGATCCGAAGAGTATTAACTCAAAATATAGTTATATATTTTTTGTAGATCACGAATATACCCTTAGCTAAAATAGATAAACTTTGAGTTAATACTGTTTTGATCTAGGTGTGCGGTAGGTATGTATATTTTATACGATATAGTTATATTTTTTTTTGTGACTTTAATGTTAATTTATCTGCTTAATTATTCCGCACCAAATGTAAGTTTTCTATTTGACCCAATGGTTGACTGGTAGAGAATGCCTTAACGCATTAAGTCCGCCATTTCTACTTTTATTTTTTTGCAACTCTGCATTAAAGGTAAATTAAATAAATAAACGGATTCTTCTTCAGACGAGTCGTATAAACATATAAAACAAATTCTACGTCCTACTAAATAGGAAAAGCGACAAAATGGGCAGCCTTACTAAAAAACCATAAAGCAAAATACCTTTTCTCAAACTTGCTACGGAATGTTGATGTTACTTACTTTAAATTAAACCCGGAAATACTACGTTTCCGGTGTCATATGCTAAGATGATATATAAAGAGATTTCATGTATTTATTTCACACCTAGGACTGCACACAGACTGTCTTTTGTTTTGAAACGTCAAATTGTGACACAAGGTCTTGACATTCAGCCACAGAAAAAAAAATAACCTTAGAACTGATGTCTATACCACCAGGTAAAAGAATATATACCTCAAACAGATTTAAAAAAAAGTTAGGCGCGAATGTTTTTTTTTAAATGTTTTGTGATACTGTACTATTGGTATATTTACAAATGAAATTGTATGGTTCGGCGAAATCAGTTTGTTTTATTTCATGGCAAGTTTGAGAAAAGCACTATACAAATCTCGGCGAGAAACAGGGTTACAGGCCGCGTATCCCTATCTGGCCTCAGTTCCTTCGGCCAGATATATCTACTTGGCCTGTAACCCTTCGTTTCCCGTCCTCTATAGTAATGTACTATACCTACAATATGTAAGGTATACATTTTTTTTGTGACTAAGGTAGACACAACTCTCAGCCCACCTGATAGAAAGCAGGAACTGAGGCCCATGGACAATTGGACATAGTGAACAAAAAATCGCCTATGCGCTGCCTACCCTGATAACTTTGATGGATTGCCTCTATCTATGCCAGTAATTACACCGGCTATCTTACCCCCAAACCGGAACACAGTACCTACTAATCATTTAGCGTCAGGTTAACGGGTATCTGGGCGGACCCTGCACGAGGTCCTACCACCAGCAAAAAGTAGAAGTATATTATTATTAAGTAAGAAGTATATTCCCTTTATGTGCCATAATTATGATGAACAACTCAATCCTGATCAGTGATGTGAGTTTATTAGAAAATAGAAACTACTCGAACGTTGGCACGGTAAACGTTCCTTGATATTAATCTTCTTATTTAGAATGAAACAGGGCATTTACCACTTAGATATTCACTTGATTTATACTGGGAGTCTTGCTCAAATGGGGACATTACACGGCATAACATTAAACCTTGTAGACAAATGCCTTTGGGCTGTAGGCAAACATGGTTGCACAGAGGAATCACAATTTACTGATACAATTTTGAGTGCGGAAACTTAGAGAGGATATTAGGTTCTACATTTATATGTAAAATGCTTTTTCTGCCTTCCAGCCGGCAAACAGCACTTTGCCGGCCGCTGCGCTAAACTAAGTTGCCGCCTGCCGGCTACTGAATTGCATTTAAAAGATCATGGTTCCCCCCCTGATCTGGCTTGGAGCCGGAAAACTTTTACTATGTATGATCCTTCATAGCCGAAACAGGCATGTTAGAAAAGTTAGAGAGTTGAATTTAGTCTGTCTTCTCTTTTCTCTTGGAAGAAGTGCGGCAATTATTTTAATGGCAAATCGTAAGTAAATATATTTGTGCCCTTGCCCTTAAGACACAAAAGGATCGCAATATACCTCAAAATAGTCGCCTCCGGACCACATTCGATATCCAAATAATGAGATAACGTCAAAGAGGCGTAATTTCGGTGAGCGATTTTAATTAAACCCCTGTATAGTTCAAAGACTATCACACTGAAACTATCTTTGTCTCAATAGGGACGATACGGATATCCGCCGGGATGTGTGATAATTAATCATATTAATAATGGAGATGGGAACCCTCCGTGATTGTTTTCGTGCAACGCGAGAGAGAACGAGGGGATTATTAGTAATATTACAAACGGAATACAATAAATTAATCATTTCTGCGGTTATTCATTTGTTTCGTTATATGATCCGGATTAATAGAGATAGAGGTCGTATGGGAATGAAACGGCCAATTTCCATGATTTAGGCGCAACGCAATTTACGAAATTTCAAATATAGAAAAGGTCAAGCTTTAAACTTTGGCTTATGAATCTTAAGTACTGTATTTTTAGTTAATCATATATATCGTACCGCCCGGGGCGTTCAAAAATATCTGAACATGCCTTTATTGCCATAACGATAGAGGTGTGCGTGATTTTTTAGGGCTCCGGACGCTAATATATCTGATGGCGACTGTATTTACCGACTCGTAGATATTGCTACGCCTACGCATCACTTTCGCACTTGCGTTATGTGATACTTTTCAGAACGCGACGGCAGCAACGACAAATGATAAACCGGGACCATAACACACCGTAGGCTTACAATTTGGGTATAATATAAGTAGGTATTAGGTAATGGTAAATGTGCGCAATAAAGAGCGCAGTAGCGTCCGGTGTTGAATTGGTAAGCTAAATAATAAATATTTTAGTACAGATGGTGCATTTTTTAGGCTCTAGTGCGAGAAGGGAGTCATTTTACGTCAGGACCAAAACTTCGGAGGGCCATCTGTATTAAAAAAATGTCGTACGAGACACGTGCAAAATGGAAACTCGTAACTCATGTCGATTTAAAACACTCCCTTCGGTCGTGTTTTAAAACATCGCCACTCGTTTCGAATTTCATGTTTTTTGCACTTGTGTCGTAATGTACTACCTATTTTAAGTGTGTTATGGATACAAAGACATACCTATTTCTATTGTTTTATTGTTTATTTATTTGCATTCATAAACAATAACATAAGTATAAGTTACATGAACCCTGAGGGGTTTTGCAATTGACATTAATACTTATAAAGGACTTATGCGTCAAAATGGACCAAAATCCAACGGAGCTGATGGGAGTAGTGCTATTAAAAAGGTCTGCTTAGGTATGCTACTTTATTTCATTCTTGCATTCTATAGGTGCAAAGTTGACTTTCGTTGGGTAATTTTATATAAGGCGTTCTGCGGGTACTCTCTAAGTAAATCGCCGTCGTCCAGACACCAATAATTATTCTACTTACTTTAACTAAAAAAAATTTTTTCGGTTTTGCAATGGAATTAAATATAGCGCCCATAAAGGCCCGGCCCGTTGGAGCGGGATGCCGATATGGGTACTCCCTCTCGCACGTATGGTTCTCTGCTAAGCCGGTCGCCTTAGACCAATGTCGTGGCCACGGCATATTAGATTTATTTACTTTGAGCTCTGTTGGTTTTTAGTCCACTTTCCACACAACGTTGCCCTGCGGCCCTACCGCGAACACCGAAGTTCGTAAATTTCGGGGATTTGTCTCTGTCACTCCAACGAAGACGTCATAAGAGTGACGGAGAAATATCCCCGAAATTTGCGAACTTTGGTGTTCGCGGTAGCAGGCCTGGGTCGCGTTTTATAAAGTTACATTTTACAATTTCGCTGTTTGCCTCTCTAACGCACGCGCATATTGGCTAGAATAGAAAGAGAGCCAAACGGCAAAATTGTAAATAGTAACTTTATAAAACGCGTCCCTGGTTGCCCTTGGTCCTGCTTTGAAAACTTGTAACGGATTGCTTAGATATTATTCAATTGGTATGTTTCTATAAGGATTGCGCTCTTATGATGAATCAGACATCAAACGAAAATGTCGACCATTTTCGCAATATCACATCAAATCGAATCCACTCACGCACAATAAATAAAACAGATGAACTGTCCACAATAGCAGTTATATTTAGCAAATGGTGGTCGGATTCAACATTTCTGTGTTCAGTTTGTGATATAAGTTGACAACCTATCGACTATGAGCCTATCGATCTTTAAGGTTTTTAATCTAGTAGTAAAAATGCGTATGGCGAAAGGGACATTGCTAGGTTAGATATATCGTCCATCTGTCTGTCCCAAATATGTACCTACAAAACTGAACGTATTGCGAAATGATGTATGTATGTATTGTATTACTTGCCCTTAGAGAGTGGTCAAAGGCGCCTAGCCTTGTAAGGGATTGCATATACCCGAAAAATTTGACCGGTGGTTACTAAGACCGAGTGGCCGAGGGGTACAGGCATCAGCCGCGAAAGCTGAGTACGTGGGTTTGATCCCCACCTCGGACATTAGGTGATCTTGGTCGTTTTTCTTTGGTATATGACATCTAATATTCATAATGTAGGTACCTATAACTTAATATGCATAATGCACTTGCTACCAGCGGCCTTTACATCTGTTGTATTTGATAGCAACTCGCAGCTACCCGTCTCTTTTCGATCGCTGCGAGTATGAGTTGCTGTCAAACACAAGATATGCCCCTCATGGGGGGCTACCTAGCACATCTTTCAGAATGGCCTGTCAGTTCATTGCGGAGCGAGTGACTAAACCCCTTATCATAAACGTCCTCTAACTTAGCAAGCCGCTAAATATTGTTTGTCACTTTCGTTCTTATTAATATGTCTATAAGAGCGAAAGAAGCAAACAATACTGAGACTTTGGAAGCACTAGCCCCCTTATCTTAGCAAGCCTCTCAGTATTGTTTGCTTCTTTAGCTCTTATAGACATATTGATAAGAATGAAAGGGACAAACAATACTTAGCGGCTTGTTGAGCTAAGAGACGTTTATGAATAAGGAGCTAGTGCTTCCATAAAAGTTGAATCCAACTATGTACCGCCTTTGTACTTAACCTAAAGCATGTCTCAAAAATAGACAACTAAAACTGCTACTTTTCAGCTAACCACTACATAGTACCTATAAAATAAAGTCACTTTTTCTGTCTCTATGTCCCTTTGTACGCTTAAATCTTTAAAACTATGCAACGGATTTTGATAAAAAAATTTTAAATAGGTAGAGTAATACAAGAGGAACGTTTTTTTGTAGGTATAGTACCCATGCGAAGCCGAGGCGGGTCGCTAGTATAAAATAAAATCACTTTGTCTGTCTCTATGTCCCTTTGTACGCTTAAGTCTTTAAAACTACGCAACGAATTTTGATGAGATTTTTTTAATAGGTAGAGTAATTCAAGAGGAAGGTTTTTATGTAGGTATAGTACCCGTTCGCAGCCGGGGCGGGTCGCTAGTTAAGATATATTTCACGTCACCAGTTACCAAAGAACTACGTTGAATAGAATGTTAGGAGCACAATTGTCGAGATTGATAGCACTAACGGGATTGCATCGTATTGGTTCCACATTTCCGATTGGTTTTCTTTAGTTCTCTGAGAGGCGTGAACTGCGAGTACCATTGTCAACACAGTTGATTATTCCTCAACCTTATTACAAGACGGGTAAGGGCTAACATTGTTCAAGGATATTAGGAAAGGACGTGTGATTTAAGTAATTGTGTTTTGGTTCCTATTGTATCCATCGTTTGGTTTTGTTGTGGTGTCTTTATTATATATCTGGAATTTGGAGCAGAGATCAGTAGGAAAAGTAACAATTTACTTCATAGATCTCACGATCCAAAAGGAGGCAACAGATTTTGTACTTAGAGCTATATACAGGGTGGGAATGAGTATAACGACAGATTATACCAATGCATTTTTGATGTCAAAAGAATTAAAAAATATTATGAGACATATGTCATTTTTGGACAAAAATAGTTATTTGTTTTACTAGGGAGCAAAGTGATTGTTTAACTCTCGAGAGTTGAACAAGCTTTGCTGCCGAGTGAAACACAACATTTTTCACCACACTAAAGCGAGGAAACATGAGAAATAAAACTCAAACATAACAAAGTCAAAGTCAAAGTCAAATAATTCTTTATTCAAATTGGAATAGCAACAAACTCTTTTGAATCGTCTAGATATGAAAACTACTTCCGGTTCGAACCCTACACCGCTGACCCAAGAAGAACCGGTAAGAAACTTGGCGGGAATAATTTTTTCAAACAATGATGGTACATCTTACAACTAACATGCATTAAAAAAAAAACATAAAATTGATTTTAAACAAATTGAAATATAATAATAATAACAAGAGATGTAAAGTCTCTAAAAGTCACAACATTTATAAGTAATAATTTATAGAGAAGTAAGGTTTCTCTCCGAATAGGTATATAATAATAACATTATATAATGCACGTTTGGAGATGTACAAGGTCTCCAAGCGTAAATTATCGTAATTGAATGTCATGACTTTAACAAACTAATAATTAAATCCTAAATTACTCCCACGGTGTTTTATCATTCATGTAGTCTTGTGTACTATAATAAGCTTTAGATATAAGTTTACGCTTTACAAAATGCTTAAATTTGTTGACTGAAAATTCAGTAACATTTACTGGAAGTTTATTATAAAATCTTACACAATTACCCATGAATGATTTCCTAATTTTATGGAGCCGAGTGGCGGGTACTGCGAGCTTATGTTTGTTTCTAGTATTAATATTATGTATGTCACAATTTTTCCTAAAATTGATAATATTTTTATGTACATACATAATATTCTCATAGATGTATTGAGAATACAATGTCATTATATTAATAACCTTAAACTTATCTCTAAGTGAGTCTCTAGGGCTCATTTTATATATCGCTCGAATAGCCCTCTTCTGCAGAACAAAAATAGTGTTAGTCTCTGAATTGGCAGCACTGCCCCATAATAAAATGCCATACGACATAATGCTATGAAAATAACTAAATAAATAAAATAATTAAAAAATTAAAAAACACGACTGCCGTTTTAAGCGAACTGAAAAGTAACAAATAATTCCTTTTTCAGATTAATTCTTGTGACCGTATCTGCATAATTATATAGACGCTTGTCTTATTGTTTACTATATTTTGTTTAGATTGCAGTCGGGGAACCTCCATATATTTATATTTTCCGTAAATGAAAGGTTCCCCGACTGCAATCGAAACAAAATATAGTAAGCAATAAGACAAGCGTCTATATAATTATGCAGATACGGTCACAAGAATTAATCTGAAAAAGGAATTATTTGTTACTTTTCAGTTCGCTTAAAACGGCAGTCGTGTTTTTTAATTTTTTAATTATTTTATTTATTTGAAACCTTTTAGTGAATTTGGAGATTCCTTAAAGATGGAAAGAATTTCAAAAACCAACTTCGCATAGGGCTGAAGCTTCGCTCTGGGGGCCCGAGGAGTTCCCATCCCGCTAATTTTGGGCGAAGCCGAAAGGCACGCTACGTGACGAACCAATGTAAATCTATGTTGAGCAAGTCCAAAGGGCGAGTATCAGGGTAGGAGGCCGAAAACTGAGCTCGCGGAGGCCCGGACCTTCACTTCGAGGGCCCAAGCACGTCTTGCAAATTTAAAGAGAGGCCGAAGGCCAAGCTGCGGGAAAATTGTAGTTCATGCTTCTTCACACACCCCAGCATCTAAAAAACCGACATCCGCGTAGGGCCCAAAGCACGACGAGCGAGCCCACACTGTACAACCGTCCCTCTTAACTGATTTAATAATCAAACCGGAGGGCCCAAAGTGCAACGGTTCGATTTAACGCGCCGCACTGCGACGCGCTTTCGGCCGTTGGCTCTACGCGCAGCCGAGCTCCACGTAGAGCCAACGGCCAAAAGCGGCACCCAGAGGCGCGCGAGTTCGCGAGGCGGAAGGCCGAGCTGCCAAAGCCCAGGACTACCATGTCAGCCGACTGAATAGTGTAACGTTAAAATGGATCCGACGATTGTTTCGACAACCTGCAAAGGCCGTAGGACGTAGTCCGCGTAGGGCCGAAGGCCCGAATCGTTCCTCAAAGAGGCACTGGTATGCGAGGCCGAAAGCCGAGCCCCCGGCCCGGACCACCGGAGCCAGAGGCACAGACTTTAACTTAGAGGGCCCAAGTGTCACTTGGAAGAAATTTAA
Source organism: Thaumatotibia leucotreta (assembly GCA_025490895.1). NCBI lineage: Eukaryota > Metazoa > Arthropoda > Insecta > Lepidoptera > Tortricidae > Thaumatotibia > Thaumatotibia leucotreta. The sequence goes on along the minus strand of JALPQI010007091.1, from coordinate 3,984 downwards.
AGCAAGACCGAAGAAGGGGACGAAGTACTGCAGCGTAACTATCGGGGTGCTTCAAGCGCGAGCGCTATGGTCGGAGGCCCGACGAGCGAGCCCAGGCGGTACAACCGTCCTTCTTAGGGCTTGTCCATTAATCACGTCATACTGTATAGGGGGAGGGGGGGTCAAGAAAAAATCACCAAATATCACCATAGGGGAGGGGGGGGGGGTCATCGGATAAATCACGTGTAATTTTTTGTTAATCTCTGCTGAACAGCATATTTCTTTTAAAACATAACAAAGATATCAAATCCTGAACTGAGTTTTAAAATATCGCGGACATTTACCTCTTAGTTTGCAAAATAGTTTTTCCCATCACGTGTGCTTAATAAAGTACGTAAATTGAAGTGTTATTAAAAGGACTACGTAAGTTGGCAAAAAATTACACGTCATATTGGCTAGGGGGGGGGGGGGGGGTCCTGAAAATATCACCAAGTATCACCATGGGGGATGGGGGGGTCTAAAATAGGCCAAAATCGTATGACGTGATTAATGGACAAGCCCTTAACTGGCTTAACAATCGAAGCCAGCGCCTAGCGCTACCACACTACGTGATGGCATAGTGTAACATGAAAACGAATCGGAGATCCGTATACCCGACGATCGTTTCCACAACCTGCGAAGGCTGTAAACTGAGCTCCACGTAGGGCCGAAGGCCAGAGCCCAGCGCTCCTTCGCTATACTTACAATGGAAAAGTGTAGCATTAAACCGAATCGTACCAAAATTGTTTCGAGAAAATGCGGAGGCTGAAAGCCGTGATCCTCGGAGGGCCGAAGGTCTGGAGCGCTGCCACCCGGTGCGCTTGCCTGCGAGCTGCGTGAGACTCAAGTTTCCAGGCAAACCCACCTTCATTCATACCAACTCCCCTGCGCAAATGTTAAGGCCAAACCCGACCCTGATCTGATCAAACGGCCAACGGCAAAACGGTCAAAACCTTGCCCCCCCCCCCCCTTTAGTGCTCCTCTGTAGCACCCTTAGAACATATCTAGCACCATTATGTCTGACTAAGTTCATTTTCTAGTGACGTTGTTGTACTCGTACCTATCATGTGCCTAATTACTAATTTGACATTTAACAAAATTGTAGGCTCATATTTTGAATGAAAAAAAAAGATATTTCAAGTTTTAAATTTTATGGGCATGTTACAACACGTACCTATAGCAATTTTGTTTGGCCTCAATTGCTAATATGATTGTATTTTAGGGCCATTCCTTTGATATGCGAATCATATCGTACGTAATTTTTTTGATATTGTATTCTGGCCACTCTTCGCAACGCTGGCCCAATACTTGTTGGGAACTTCTCATACATTCTTGAATTTTTACGCAGATGTGTGCAAGTTCCCTCACGATGTTTTCCTTCACCGTAAAGCACTTTGTGTACAGTACTAGACAAAATGTTCTTTGCAGATGTATGCAAGTTCCCTCACGATGTTTTCCTTCGCCGTAAAGCATGCAAGTTCGCACCACGATTTTGATACGAAATCGACTGTTTGGGCTATAATTTTTCCAGCATTTTAGTCGACACTTGTTTCCAACTACTATAATTATGACTGATCATTGAGCTATTTCTTATTAATTAACCGTTACTTTCGAACAGTTCGGACAACTGAGGCAGCTGTGGCAGCTTTTGGTAGTCATGTCATCATCAAAAATATGACAACTTCACTTGCCTATGAATTGTTATCAGATTCAATTTATAAAATTGTTAAGATTCTATGGGAAATTAATATTAACTAGCTCTTGAAATTTTACTGTTAACACTGAAAAAAAATATCGCCCGAAAGTCTCAACTTAAACTTTTGCCCGGTACTGTATATCAAACGATATATCGTATATAAGTTCTATTTGAAAAACTCATCGATTACGAGAGCCGGGGATTGAACCCACGACCGCTGCGTAGCAGCCGTGCATTTTACCCCTTGACCACAAGCGCGTACATACAATGTATCTGTTTCATACACACTTCAAGAAGATGTGTCAACGGTGACAGTCCTGTCACGTCTTAGGCTTCCAAGAAAAACTTCAATAGTGCGATGTAGAACATTTCGAGTTTTCTCGTCGAACATATATTTAAACATATAACTTGTATATATATTTACAATCTGCATACAAAATGCTTTAATTTGATACCCAAATCATAGCATTTAGATGACATATTATTCTTTGCGCTTTAATTGTATTTTAATGAATCTGGTTTTTCTAGAATAAGTAACAAACATTTAAGTTACATAAATATTCGTAATCGTTGTTTGAATCTCTTCATTTTGATACTAAACTCGATAGGTTTCTTTAATATTTATTTTTTTTGGTTAGATAATATTGAATTTTTAGGCCGCCATATTATTTTTAACGTGACGTCACATATCCTATGTTACCCGCGACGTCACGACGATTCTAATGATACCTTACACTATTAAAAACGGTTAAGTGGTCGCGAAGATCTGCGCGTTTAAAGAAAATATGAAACATACATAGGGACTGAACACATATACTCTCCTTTTGGCAGTCGTGTAAATATACTAACCGAGCTGTATCGACGTCAGTTAATTGACGGATCTTGCTCACTGCAAAAGCTGCAGAACTCAGTTTATTCGAGAGATTAGATATGTGAGGACCCCACTGAAGCTTAGAGTCTAGTGTTATACCAAGAAAGACTGTACTTTCAACTATTTCCAATTCCTCACCTTTCACAAATATACTAGCCTGTTGATGCTTTACGTTACTTGTAACAAATTTAATACATTTAGTTTTTTTCTCATTCAACATTAAGTTATTCATATTAAACCAGTTTACTACTTTAGAAATAGCATTGTTTACATCATTCCAAGCTTGTTGCTGTCGTTTGACTTTAAAAATAAGTGAGGTGTCGTCTGCAAACAATACTATGTCATGGTGGGTCTCTATGAGATGTGGCAAGTCATTTATGTAGATAAGGAAAAGGAAAGGCCCCAATATAGATCCCTGTGGTACACCCGTGGAGACCAATGACCCCGGCGATCGCTGTCCATTCACATCAACCCTTTGTATTCTACCGCGTAAATAAGATTCCAGTAAATTTAATGCTGATCCTCTAACTCCATAATGGTCTAGCTTCCTGATCAATGTTTCATGACAAACGCAGTCGAAGGCCTTGGACAAATCACAGAAGATACCTAAAGCATCTCGTGATTCCTCCCAGGCATCAAATATTTGTTTAATTAATTCGACACCAGCGTCGGATGTTGAGCGCCCCCGAGTAAAACCAAATTGCTTGTTATGCATTAAATTGTTTACGTTAAAGTGCTTAATTAATTGCGATAAAACTATTTTTTCAAAGATTTTGCTGAACGTTGGTAGCACAGATATAGGTCTAAAATTAGTGGGGTCAGAAGTGCTACCGGATTTGAATAAAGGAGTTACTTTACTATGTTTCATAAGATCAGGAAACTCACCACAATCAACACATTGATTGAATATTACTACCAATTCAGGTGCTACGATTTCAATAAGGGATTTGACGACATGAACAGAGACTCCCCAGAGGTCAGAAGTTTTTTTGACATTGATGGATTTAAATGCCTTTATTACATCTGAGATTTGAATATGTTCAAAATTAAAGTCGTTACTACACATAGGGACGTTATCTCTTAATAATATAGTGGCAGCCGAGGGTGATGAATTTAAATCCTTAGTTATGGAGACTGGTATATCGGTGAAAAAGTGCTCAAATTCTGTTGCTACTTCTAAACTTGACTCTATAATTTTGCCATTAATTTTTAATTTAGGATCGTGGAATCTGTGCTTTGATCGACCAGTCTCCGAATTAATCACTTTCCAGGTTGATTTAATGATGTCGGAACTATTTTTAATTTTTTGGGACAAATAATCGCGCTTAGCCTTATTACAATCAATCTTAAATTTCTTAGAATATTGTTTGACGTGTTCTTTAAATTCATCACTCGTATT